>JAUMHP010039783.1:0-10008 GCA_032361065.1 Enteromius trimaculatus | reverse complement strand
CCCCCCCCCCCCCCCCATATTTTTACTACAAATCAAAATGGACATATTTCAAATAATGTTTTTGCTGAGATGGCCAGTCAATCTGAGAAAACATTAATTATTTTGTATACTACATAATGTAGTTTTGTGTTGTGATTACGCAATTACGTCATCACGCAAAGTAATATGATTATAAGAACCTATTTATTGTGCATCTGGATGTAATGTTTTAATGTAATATAATACAGCGCCTCAGAGAGCAGAGACATGACAGGCTTGTCAGAGACTACGTGATGACATCACTGATATGCAAATTAGTGCGTGACATCATCTGGCGACATGTAGGCTAGCTACTTTTCGGGCAGGCAGCTACTTTTCAATGAAAAAAGTTGGCGACACTGATACTGTTAGACAGTAGCACCCCCTATAACTGATCTGTCTCACAGAGGAGCTAATTTGTGTGCATCTGAGAGAAACACGCATAGGAAAAAAAGAACGACAGATAGAACGGCTCCCACCCAGCCGCGACTCGGCTCCCACCGTTCATCTTTATAAGCCGTTCAAAAGAATCGGTTCTATTGTCAATGTGATGATCCACTAGCCTAATATTGGCAAACTTGATATATCTGAGCAAAGATAGCTGTGGATATACATCTGCATTGTTTATCTTTTTGATCTTTCATTGAAAAATTCAGAAAATAGTAACCTATCATTAAAATAAATTAAAAGTGGGAGGGAAATGTCATTGTGAAGTAACCTGATGACAACAAACATTTTTGTAATGTTTCTGTTTCTTTGTGTTTTTTTCCAGGGTGGCATAAAGGGCAACAATGCTGATGCCTCTCTGACAGCTTTTGTCGTGATCGCTATGCAAGAAAGCAGAGATTTCTGTGTTGATTCAGTTTTTGTAAGTAAACTTCTTACAGATTATGTTTTCCAGAACTTCAGTGTAAACCATTGGCCTAATTTTGTGCATGAAAGTAACATTTTTTATGATGATGATCAACAACACTAATAACAACTACAAATCCTCATTATTAATATTAATACAAGCCCAATAACAGTCCATAGGTTCAAACACAGAACAGTTAATCAGTTATTGATCAAAATCAAAAGCAGCTGCAAACACAGACATAAAAAAACAAAGCAAAACTTGAAATTCTGTTAATGCAGCATCAGATGTCCTAAACTCAGAAAGTTTATGCTTTCACTTTTAGGGAATAATTGACAATAATTGTGGTTTGCTTCACCAACATAAGGCTCAAGTAAAGTTTGCAAATTGGCTCGTCTTTTAAGTCAAATATTTATATGCGATGTGGCACTGCTCTTTATCACCCGCTCTGTCTCTGCTTGCAAATAAAAAGAAAAAGATCCTTATTTGATCCTCAGTAAATAGTGAATAAATAGGTTAATCAAATAAGTAAACTTTTGCATGTGATAGATGATGAGACGATATATGATTATAGAGAATAAAGCCCAACATTAGCCAGCCCAGAACTATTAATAGTTACTCTTAAACACTCTTCATCTTGGATTTTACATTGTTCCCGCACTTTTATAGAGTCTGCCTGAAAGTATCAGAAAGGCTGTTTCTTTCTTGGAAGGTCGACTTCCACAACTAACCAATCCTTACGCTGTTGCGATGACGTCCTACGCCATGGCCAATGAGAACAAACTCAGGAAAGACATCTTGCTGAGACACTCCACACAAAGGGAAGGTCAGTCATGCCAACATCAGAAACGTGTTGTGTTTTGCACAACATAGAATAAAATAAACCAGAGAGGAAATTATGAATTGTAGCTTGTAATCACAGGTGCTTGTTGATGGCCAACACAGTCTCAAAACCAATTCGGACATATTCGTAGGAGGTGGCAAATTCATGCTAATTCATACAACCTCACTCGTACGATTTATCTAAACGCCAGTTATGGGTAGGTTAAGGGGTGAGGTTAGGTGCAGGGCCTTTGTATAACTCATAAAATAGCCAAGCATCCATCTCAATCATCAGGATCAGCATATGTGAATAGGGCTTCATTTTCACATCTTTTTCCATTGCCGTGTTGTGTTTGATACAGACGGTCTGTTCTGGACTGTTCCTGGAGAGCTTTATCACTCACTAGAGGCCACGGCATATGCTGTGCTGGCGCTTGTGAAGGCCAAAGACTTCGATAAAGCAGGAGAGGCAGTGCACTGGATGGCCAAACAACAGACTCATTATGGTGATTACGGCACCACACAGGTACTGTACACTAACACCTCATTATTAGATTTTGTACAGATGCGACATCCAATATTTGACAGTAGCTGGAGCTTAAGATTTCGTAAAAAAAAAAAAAAAGTAAATATTGTTGAAATCTAATAGGGATGTAATGGTATTGTAAATACTGTCGGACCGCAATACCAATTTTTTTCGATACTACCGTGGTCGCATGACTCGATAAAACAATAGGTTTTCTGAAAAAAGTTTGCTCAGGCGAATGGAGTGGTGATGTGTCGTTCGTGAACGAGCCAGCTCTAAGAGCCGATTCTTTGTAGCGAACGAGAAGAGCCAACTCCCGTCGGGGAGAGCCGACTCTTCTGCCATAAGGGGGCGGGGCTTCATTTGGGAACACCATGTGGCTAATCATATGGGAGGACCCACTAGGATCGTACC
Organism: Enteromius trimaculatus; assembly: GCA_032361065.1. Lineage (NCBI taxonomy): Eukaryota > Metazoa > Chordata > Actinopteri > Cypriniformes > Cyprinidae > Enteromius > Enteromius trimaculatus. The sequence goes on along the minus strand of JAUMHP010039783.1, from coordinate 7,375 downwards.
ATTATATGAATGAAGGAAAGGTAGCACGTGGAGTGTGTAGTGGTACAGGCCAGGTACACAGAGCGACAGAGAGAGTCTTCTGAAAAAACAGGACAAATAATTACAGAGAGGAGAATTCGCATCAGCCCATCCAAGCTGAGGCCTCTCATATTTCTCAATGCCAACCTGCACTAAAGACAAGTGTTTTGTTATGTTTATTATATATGACTTTTCCCTTTATTTAAGTTATTTGGTTTGTTTGCTGTGGTTGTGTTAAATTGTTCAATTAAAGTTTTGTTCAAATCTTAAATAAGAACTGTGTATTTTTTCTTTTTATGACAATTAAGGAATTTAAAAAAAGTTGCTTACCAATACACAAAACATTCACAATTGATAAATTGGGCTAAAATAGAAGGCTCTGAGCGATACAAATGAATTATAGCTGCATATAAGGATGAATTATGAATACAATTATATTATTATAAACGATTATAAATAAGGATTTTAATCTAGATGAACATCTTGTAAGGTAGAGCTAGTTCAGTAGGCCTTATAATGGCGTGCATTTCAGTCACTATTTCATATTCATTCGGTTCTTCTGAAAACAGAACCCGTTAAAAATATCAGTGAAAACAATTATATTGAGAATTAGGGTGCATTGAATAACATTATGTGACACAGAGAAGCAAGATATATGATGCACTGACATAATGAATATGCAAATAGACGTATGATGTCATCTAGCAATCTAAAGCGGATGTGTGGAAGGTTTATTAATTTTTTGTTATTAAAATAAAAAGTTCCTGTTTCAAAGTTTACAGATAGATGGCTAATGTGTGTGCCATTGATATGTTCAGTGTTCATGTAAACTGTTTTATAAACACTTCTGGCACTTTTTTTGAGTCTCTTCATTATTTTTCTTTTTTATGTAAATGATTCAATAAAAACTGTGCCATTCATACCGAGGTATTACCGTACCGTGAAGTTTTCATACCGTTACATCCCTACAGTCTAATTTATATTGGGTAAAAAAAACTCAATATTCAGACTGAATTAAGATTCTACTTTTATTAAAATGAACCACGTAAATGGTAGGTAAAATCACGTATTTTAACTACCACACACTGTACCTTGTTAGGATCGTAACTATATGATTTCTATAGTATTTTTGTTATAAAAAACCAATACCTGATACACATTCCTGCAAATGCACAGAAGATGATATAACTTAATTACTAAAAATGTATTATATTTGTCTATTAAAATAAATAAATAAAAACGTTAATTCTTGCATTAACCAAGAGTTCAATGAAACAAACAAAACAAGCCATTCAAGTGAATAAGATAACACTGAAGAGTTAGTTCACCCAAAAATGAAAGTGTTGTCATTAATTACTCTCCCTCACGTCGTTCCAAACCCACCTTTGTTTATCTGTGGAACACAAATTAAGCTATTTTTGATGATATCAGGCAGTCATCTGTTCCTCCATAGACAGCAACACCACTGAAATGATCCCTGAACCAGAAATATGGTAAACACACCGGTAAAAAAAGTCCATGTGACATCAGCTGTTTAACCTCACTTTTGCGATGCTTCGAGAATACCATTGTTTACTCTTCTCCCGTGTCTTACATCCTTCACCACTTTAGAGTATCTCAACACACCGTATAAGCAAGCTTTAACGTATTTGATGTAATCAGCCGGGTGAAGCAATGAGGAAAATAATATAGAGGAACAGATAACTGTCAGAAATCATCGGAAATACCTGTGTTCTGGAGATGAACGAAAGGTCTTATGGGTTTGGAACAACATGAGGGTGAGTAATTTGAATTCACCTGTGTGTGGTGTGTTTCCAGCGCATACAGTGGTTCATTTTACAAAGGAGATGGTTCGGTTTATTCAAAGCTTCAGAAAGCAGTGTTTCATACATTGGAACAGTTATAGAGTCTGGTGTCCTCTCTTCGAATGCTTTTCTGTCTTTCTAGGCAACCATCATGGTGTTTCAGGCCGTGGCAGAGTATCGTACGCAGGTGAAGGACCGAGAAAACTTTAATCTGGCTGTGGAGCTGTCCATGACAGGAAGAGCCAAACCTGTCACGTGGACTTTCAGAAGAGATAATAAACATATTACACGGTCAGACAAGGTCAGTAGTTACTCAGAATTATTCAGATTATTCCTAATAGAAATCATTTTGTTGTATTATGGGAGTTCTGTTTCCACATTAATAGAGTTTGATTAATGAAATCGTCGCGGATTTGTTTATTCTGATGACGCAAGTACGTCTGCATTCACTCAACAGATGCCTGTAGATGCAGACTTGACTGTAACTGCTCGAGGAACAGGAACAGCTACTCTCTCAGTGAGTGTTCGTGAGCTTTTATACAGTCAACAGCAAGATTAAAGTGTTTGAACACCTGATCTGAGACGTGCTGCTGTGTTCAGGTCATGACGCTGTACTACGCCAGACCTGTGGAGAAGAAGTCAGACTGTACATTCTTTGATCTGAATGTTACAATGGAGGAAACCTCAGAAAGTAAGATTAAGTTATTGATGTGAAGGCAGCTTTTCACCCGAGGTTACTGTTGCTCAGTACTCAATACTTTTATATTCTGCCTTTTCTGTGTAAATCTTCTCTCAGGCACATGCCTACACATCTTTTTTCGCCACAGGCCATATTGGGCAGACGGATTTTTCACTTCTGCCTGATAGATTGGCTGAACACAGTTTAGTGTGTTTGGTGAATATATATTTAATTCGAACTTCAGACCTTCAGCTAAAATTATTATGATGTGTTTCTTTTTCGTTTGGAGGTAATTATTGAGGAGCAATTTGTCAATGAGTCAATAATTGTTTTTCAGTCTCCACAATTCTTTTTAAATGTAAATGTTTTACAGTTTACAGATAATAAATGGCACTAACTCCGGGTTAAAGAATGTAAAATGTGGAATGTCCATTTAAGAATAGCTAGAGATGAACTGTTAGCCCTGGGTAAACTATTAGCAGTGTGAACGTAAGGCAACATTACATCGAATTTTGTTTGCCTGGGGTTTACTACTTAAAGTAAAAAAAACTATTTTTTTATACCCAACCCCTTGTTTTAATATATCATATGCTATATTTTGTTTCTCTTTAGCAAACGCAGGAGGCAATGCAAGTTACAGGTTCACTATGGAGTTCATGTATGTGACCCAATATCCTAATGAGTTTATTTATTGATTTCGTTGTTGCTGTTGTCACAAAATTGTGTTTGTACTTGTTTTTAAAATTGCTTTATTTATTCAAATTTATTTGCGATCATGCTGTTTTTGACTTTCACCATGTGCTGTGTAAAATGCACATATCAGATATCGTCGCTTTTAAAAGATATGTTTAGCATGTTGTCTAAAAAATCTGATATAGTCACACAATCAGAGTTGGTCATCAGGACCTGCGGTGTAAATGCTGCCAACATGACTACAAACAAAAACCATAAAAAATAATGTAATTGTCTGTGTAATATGCGCTGAAACACCGTACAGTATTTTCTGAATTATTGTGATCACTGCAATAACTAAATCACATGACTGACAGCAACAGAACATTAAACATCTAAAAATCTTCACTTATTACAAACCAGTCTGACTTCACTGCTTACAAAGCAAATTGATGCTAATTGAGAATTAACAGAGGTTTAGATGTTGATGTTTTATTGAAAATAATAAAGGCTTGACTCTTGATCTCCATCTTCACAGCTACAAAAAGGATACAGCTGATGCCAGCATGACTATTCTGGACATTGGCTTACCGACTGGATTTGATGTTGAAGAAAAAGATCTTAAAGAGGTATTGTGATGATGAACTGATGCAGTGATGAATCACATCTGTATATAGCAGATGAATCATGCAGGAAAGACCTGAAGCATTTTAGTCGCCTCATGTACTCTGATATGTGTCCTCTTCTTTTTCTTGTTGTTTTCTTGCACTCAGTTGTCCACAGGGAAGGACAGAACCGTTCAGAAATATGAAAAGAATAAAGTGGTGTCAGAGCGAGGATCCCTCATTCTCTATTTAACTAAGGTGATGTATGCCAACAGAGAGGAGAGTAGGATTCATGTGCAGTTTCATTTAATACCGGTGTTAACGATTGCTTCGATCTTGTTACAAGTGCTTGAAAAAAATTCACTCAGTCTTGGAATCAGGAAAAGGCTTCAGGCAGCTTTTGCCAAAACTCTCTCTACAGCACTAACAGAATTGTCTGTTTTACGTGGTCTCACAAAATTGTCTTTTTCCGCTGCAATTGTGTGTTTTATGAAGCTTATGCACACACAAAATAAGGGTCTAAAATTTTACTTTTTGGGGTACAAAACATATAATTGAATCGATTATGGTCTATACTGCAACAATTAATTTTGGCACCACTAGAGGACATGTCTGGGCAAAAGAGGATGTGTGGTCACCTTATGAGACACCCCTATACAAAATCAGGGAATAAGGACTGCAGCAAAAAGAACTAAAATCTGACCAGATAGGAGGAAACATAAAAACAGAGCAAATGTGACAGCAGTTTACAATGTGTTTAATTTCACATAAATGTGCTTTCCCCCGTCTCACTAGGTTTCTCATGCAGAGACCGAAAGGGTTGTTTTCAAAATGCACAAGATATTTAATGTGGGTCTGCTACAACCTGCTACAGTCACAATATATGAGTATTACTCCCCAGGTCAGCTATTGGTGCATAATCACACACACACACACACACACACACACTGACGCTGTGTTGGTTGTTCTGACTTTTGTAGTTGTTCGGATTCCTAGTCCTGAATACTCTTTTAATGTCCATTCAATGATTTACTCATTTGCCACAGTAATGTCTTCACATGATCTACATTTGTGGACTCTTCTCAGCAGACATTGTTTTATAATATTTGTTTAGAATGCATATCATGAATTTGTTTTATCATTTTATATATGTTTTAAAAACTGACATCCCAGTGTTACATCTCCTGTGTGTGTGTGTGTGTGTTTCAGATGCACGCTGTACAAAGTTCTATCACCCTGAAAGGACAGATGGTGCGATATACAGACTCTGTAAAGGAGAGACATGTCAGTGTGCAGAAGGTATTGTCACACTCAAGAAATAGCAATTTGGTTCTTTGCAGTCAAATTGTAATTTTAATTTTTCCTTTTCTTATTTATAAATAAGAAACAGTTTTGCTTGCATGCTTGACTACGTGTGTGTGTGTGTGTGTGTGTGTGTGTGTGTGTGTGTGAATTTTAACTGCTCTAAACATAGGAAATTGCACATACCAACTGAAAAACAATGTCGAAGAAAGTGTACGTGTGAAAACGTCCTGCGAACCTGGCATTGATTACGGTAAATGTATTCAGTTCTCTCTGCTAATTTATTGTCATAGTGTTATCCTTTCATAAATTCATTACACATCACCCAGATGTTAGTCTAAACCAACATCTTCTCATTAATATGTTACTGCTAGAACCATTGTCAGTCAGTGAGCGGTCAGATCATATGATTTTTAAAGTATTTTATTTTCTTATGGATTTCATTTGAGTGTAATATCCCTTTAACCCTTGTGTAAATGCAATGAAAAGTTTGACTTGTGCAACTGATCCAGTCTAATCAGTTATGCCAATAACAATATACCACATATTTTTGACAGTTTATAAAGTCAAAGTGGTTGAGATGAATCTAACACAGGAAACCGACACCTATGCCATGAAGGTGGAACAAGTGCTGAAAGAAGGTACAGTTGTTTATTCCCAGCAAGTTGATTGTGAAATGCATTTAATATGAGTCCTCTACAATAACATGTTCATGAATTGCGGTTAGGCTGTCTCATAAACGCTGTTCTCTCATGTAGGCACCGATGTGGTCGTTGAAGGGAATGTGAGACTATTTGTGGCACGTCCTGGTTGCAGAGACCATTTGGGATTGGTAAAAGACAAGTCATACCTCATTATGGGCGGATATTTTGACATAGCTAACAGGTAGGTATTTGAATATCGCATTTTGCCACGAATAGCAAATAGAAATTATAAGGATACTACAAATGTTCACTTAAAACAGTCCATCCAATTTAAAGAACTGAGATCAATGTAGTGTAAATTAGATTAAACTACATTTAGGAAAGTATATTTTTTTTAATCTAATTTTTATGTACTTCTCGGAAATGAGCTTTATGTTTGTCTCTGAAATATACTTAAAATGACTAAAAAAATATACTTAAAATGACTAAAAAAATATGAAGTAAACTTGCCTTATAATGTCTAAGTATCTTTGAGCTCTACTTGTGCTCATACAATCAATGTTTTCATTGTTATATGGTACACGGCGCTAGTGCACATCTTCTGTACTGAATTTCCAAAAAAACAAACTGTAAAAAAAAGGTTCACTATATTTACTCAATAAAATATTACAAGCAATATTATTAATTAATTCAACACATTAGAATTAATGATAATCAATCAAATTAAATGCTTACAATGAACCATAAAAAATTAGCAAATGGCATAAAGTACATTAAAAACAAAACAAACAAGCAAAAAACACTATGCTATATGTGTACCTGGCCAGTAGTTGGCGATCATCGAAGTCAGTCATTATGTCTGTTTTGATTTCACTTTTCTCTTGTTTTTAGTAAGCAATATGTTTTTGGAGAGGACACCTGGGTTGAGTACTGGCCTACTAGAGAAGAAAGCCAAACTACAAAACACAGGGATCGATACATCGGCATCACTGAGCTCCAGATGAGCCTCCAGAATGGATGTACTACATAATTATATAATGCTATACAGTATATGTTTTTTTTTTTTCTTAATTACAAACAAGCAAGCATACTCTAAATCTTAAATATTGTATAAAAAAAAAAAAACTCAGGTTAACTCTATGAATCTAGTTCATTTTAGAATCCTAACTAATTAATCATGGTGTCACCAAATAAAATAATTAAAGATAACTGTTGTTTTTTTTTCCATGAGTCCACATCTCAGTCAACAATGTGATCTCACAGTGATGTCATCAGGATCTCTCAGGACAGCATACTCGTGATGATGTCACAAGTGACACAGTGAGCTAAAAGTGTAACCTCACAGCGCCCTAAGTGTGTGAAGAGAAGAGATTATGTGAAGAGATTAAACATGGATTTAGAAGGAATGCACTATATCGATAAAATATGGATATAAGTGAAGGGAAACACAGCCTTCGGGCTGACTGTGGAACAAAAGATGTTAGGCCACAACCTCTGGTGAAGGAAGTCCAGAGGAGCACAGTCAAGACTGACTCCGCCCTAAGTCTGACTGCGGGGCAAGGAGGAGAGGTTCGCCGACACCAGCCGGTCTTCCCGCTACCTGCTTGTCTGATTTAAGACACGGGAAGACACAGCCTCTTCGCGGAGGTC
>JAUMHP010039782.1:0-10015 GCA_032361065.1 Enteromius trimaculatus | reverse complement strand
CTCAGTGCAAGCCTTTTCCAGTTTACACAGCTCTTAACATTTATTTTAATCTAGGACTAGTCTTAATCCCTGTACGGAAAACTGGCCCATAATGTTTAAAATATGTCCAAGAGTTTTACACACTGGTCTGTTATTGTGGCGACATTTCCATACCCCTAGTCATCACTCTGAAGGTCTGGCTACGTGAGACTATCCTACTAGTTTACAGACTCGTTAAACTCCGAGCCATTTTACCGAAATGTCTGATTTGTTGATGACAAATGATGATATCTAGGCCTATAATGAAACTGCAATGTGTTGCTAATTGACTAATGGGACTTGCATTCATTTATTTTCTAACTGGTTGTTAATATGACAACGTGTATGCTAATTTAACATACTGTCAACTAAGTGTTGTTGTATAAATGAAAGTACTTCTGACCTTCTGACTCCTTATCTTACATGTTTGCCGTTTGACTGGCTGTAAAGCATTCCATTAAAATCTTTGTGCCAATTCTGCCAAATATTCTTGTCTCGTTTGAAGGATTTGTAACAAAGTGAACGTGTCAGCTAGGAATTGCACAGTTGGAGTGCAGTTGGGAACTACTGTCTGTGGTTTTTTTTTTTTTACAGCCGTGTGAAAACCAATGAGATGTTACCATCCGCAAAATTTTCTCCGCCTGCCTGTAGTGAGTGCAATGAAGGATTTCAAGTGTTTCCTCACTTTGTGCTCCGTCCAGAGATCTTTCATACCATTCCCTTCAATCATCCTATAATCAAACCTCTGAGAAAAAGTCATGCCAAGATAAGCTCCTCACTCAGCATTGCCGTTTGTATTAATCACTTTCTTCACATGGGTGAAACTGCTTACCCACCAGCTGAGACGAAAAGGATGGCTATGATTTCACATGAGTGCTACAGGTTAATACGAGAAAAGAAATTTTAAAGAATACTTTCCTGTGCAGCTAGCAACATCTAAGTCCCTGGAGCCAGAATTCCTGACTCTCCACAAAGGGGGCCAACAGAAACAGAGGAGGCAAGACAGCAAGGCCACTTGTGAGAAGAGTGACATGGTGAGGATGGAATCCTGCCCAGATCCTAGCAGAGACAATCATTGTCCTCATGCCTTTATGTTGTTCTTTCTCTATATTTTTCTTTCAGCATACCGCCATGTTACAATCTTATTCTCCTGGCATGCCTCAACAGCATCAGTGTACCATGTGTTATCTCCTCTCCTCACAAACAGTTATTGTGTTTTATAGGACGTGCCATCTGCACGGGCACAGAGACCTAAGAGAATAAACGAATATGCCCCTGCCAAAATAAATACAACACACACATGGTCTGGAGATGCTTTGAGCTGAATATGATGGAGCCGAGGTGCCACCACAACAAGGGCAGGGCATCAAGGCACTGAAGCTGGAGAAGCAACAGAGTCCCAAAGCACATGAAACATTCAGAGTCTGATTTCCCCAACGCCCTCACAAAGCATTACCTCTGACCGCCTAGAAAAGAACGCAAATGGGACGCATTAGCGATGGAAAACTGAGCGGCTTGTTCATAATACAATAAAATGGATGGATTTGATTATTCCCTTCCAAAAAAGAGGGAAAACAAGTTTTTCTTTGAGCCAAGTATTAATCACACTGTCAGAAGTCCATATTCTTTGTCAGCAAGTCATGCAGTTAAAACTATGGAAGCTCGTTTCTGGTACAGTGTAAAAAAATAAAAAGACTTTACTTTTGGAATCGTGACTTTATAGCCCACAATTGCAATATCATATCTCACAACTAGCAATTTTCTTTATAATTAAAACTTAGTTTCTTAAAATTATGACTTAATTAAAAACCTTTTCCCAAAATAACCAAAAATGTGACTTTATTTAAAAAAAGTATAAACTTTGTATATTTCACAATTCACAAATTAATTTCTCACGATTACAACTTTATTTCTTATAACTTCTGTGACTTTATTTCTCATAATTGCAACTATTGCAACTATTTCTCAAAAGTATGGCTTTACAAATTTGCTTTTCTCATAATTCTGACTTTTTTTTTTTGAATTGTGACTTTAAATCTGAAAGTTTTGACTTTACGTCCTAAGATTGTAACTTTATTTTTCATAACTGTGACTTAATTTAACATAATTGTATTTCTTAGAACTGAGAAAAAGGCTAAGTTGACACAGCAAATCTTATATTGCAAACTTAATACTTTATCTTATGATTGGATTTTTTTTTTTTTTAAAGTTTGTGCCTTTTTTTCAAGGGCAGAAATGGGTTTCCATACAAAACACACTTGTGTGTAGAAAGTGAAGCTCAAGGTTAGAGCGCCAAGATGGATATATCCCTCACAGATCTACGTCTGGCATCTCTCAGGTGGCTTGTGTCAAAAACTCTTCATTAGCGTCATGTAAGCCTCAGAAATCACATCCCCCTAGAATTCCTGTTGACACTTGATAACCAGCTTGTACCAAATGGTACTGTACATCTTGATACCAACTGTATTAATATAATAAACAAAAAAACGGCAGATTGGATACATATCTTTTCTTTTACGAGCTTCAGATGTTTATAATCAGATCTGTGCCGCACAACTTGCTTTGTAGGGCCAAGATCTAAAAAATAGTTGCACTCGGCAACATGCAGGCACGTTATTAAATCTATTTCTACTTTAAGGCTGGTATGTGTGTGTTCTGGTGGTTTTTGTGAAATATTATCTGGTGTTTCTTCATTAAATCCTGAATATAGCTTTCACAGCGACTACCAAGGCATTCGCTATATACTTTCGAACAGATTATGGTTTACAGTTTCAGCTTAACCTCAATTAGAGCACTGGACATTTGAGAGCTTCCCGCACCCGAGTCATCCGGCACAATGCTAAGAAACGGCAACATGAACTTCCAAGCGGGGCTCAAGAATTTGGCGCCATTTGTGGAATTGGTGTCTGCTTGGGCTTGAGGAGAGGAAGAGCCCTGTGATTATTGGGCTTATCAATTATAGCACCAAGGTCGCTGAACTCCAACGAGATTTCTCTGAGCAAGGCATATATCGGATTCCAGCTGGCTGTTTTGATTAGTAAGTGTCAGTTTTTGTGTGAAGCAAAGACTTCCTGTTGCGCAGGGGAAACAATGGCCCTCCCATGTCTGCGAGAGCCCCGGTGGCTACTTTAATAAAAACATCTTTCCCAATTGGCTTAAAAAGGTAGGATAGACGTGGTGTTTTCACACAGCGCACAAAGACAGTCTTGTATCACCCGAGTCCCGCCGCTTACCAGTCTGCTTTCTGTCAGATCTTCACACCCTTGAGCAAGATGTGTTCTTAACCTCCTGCTCAGGTTGTGCATAGTGAGTCGAGTATCTGTTATATTGATTGATTCATGCGCACATGCAAGCGAGGCCTTAGTTTTACATCCAGGATAGTAGACTTGTGTTCAAAATTCTTTTCAGGGGGAAAATGACTATTAAAAGGCAGCCTGGGGTAAGTTTGCATTTCCTCTCTGCGTTAACACTCCATAAAGCTGATTCTTAAAAAAAAACAAAAGTCACAGCATAACCCTAGATTCAGTGTGACCTCACTTCTCTGCTGAAGGAGAAATGAATGAATTAAATACCCAGAACAACCCATGAACATTAAACTGTGGTTTATCATTTAACAGATGGGTCAAATTAACCACCAAGCCATTCCAGGCATTAAGCACACTTTAACTATATACAGAAACTGTATTTTTAGTGTGGTCTGACCTCTAATAAACTTTATCCAGGTTCTTGTTTCTGGAGATGATATGATGTGTAATAAAAAAGACTCATACCTGTCTGACACCTGCTGCAAAAACTAATTTCAATTCATTGTGTTCTGCAGCATAGTAAAGCAAATTGGGGCTAGTTGTCACAATGAATATCCAATCACTGTTTTGGGCTACGAATATTTGAATACATAAACCAATCCTTTAAAACATAATACTTTTATCTCGAAAAAACATTTACTTTAGTTAAAATATGTATAAAACAAAAATTTTGTTGACTGGATGGTATAGTTATTGGATGTGACGTCTTAATCTGAGCAGCAATTAGCTCCAGTCATTCCTATTGGTTAAAAAAACGATCAGGTGACATCGTTAATTTTCCGCACATTACTGACCAAGACATCCGTAGCATCTGGAACATGAACCATGTGATTGCAGATGAACTTTTATGACACCTTTTATATCATTAGCATGTATTTGGGATTTTCCGATAATATACCTGCATAGGCTAAGTTATTAGTTTAGATATCAACTCTTATCTTGCTGTTAAAAAAGAAGAAGCGAATGAATCATTAATAACTGATGAAATCATACCTCTGGAGATGTTCCACTCTTGCTCTTGATGTGGTTTGCTCTTCGTCTTTTTGCAGGGAACCCCTTCACCACCAGAAGACAAAGTGTCACGAAAACTGCCCACCGCAAAGCTTGGCTTCGAATCAGCATGACTTATAATAAAAAGGATAGTTTTTATTATGATTTTGCTCTCGTGCACCACTTCTGATGAGTTTCTGTGAGCTGCACTCAACCCTCTTCGGTTCCGAGGTTATTTTATGTCTCTCTCTTTGTATGTATGCCCATCCCTCATATAAAACCAATCCATCTAAAACGTCAAAAACGCATTAGGCTTTAAACACGTAAAGCATATTCTCAGTGAGCATCAGAACAACCCTCATGTCCGCGTGTCCCTCAGATCTTCTGAGATGTTCTTGGTCCCCAAACGCATTTCAGCAGTTCCAAAACTCTAATATTCATCTCAGAGTTCCTCAGGTGATCCTCCATGTGTCGTGAGGTTGCCTCTATCCAGTGGAAATATATGAAGAACAGTCTTGTTTGAGTGAGTCTGCGGTGGATAGCTCCTCAAACACGCGTCTCGCGGAGCGCAATGCGCACTGAGCAACTGAAGGTCCAAGACGCAAAGAAGAACAAATTCAGCGCTCGTAGCCTCACTACCAGTAAATGTAGAACTATGATGCGCTCCTGACTCATTCGCACTGAAGTCTACACCTCATGCAGGTGGTAAAATGCCCTCAGTAATTCACTGGCTGGATGTGACATTCATCTCCCTCCGCTTGTGTGACGTCTCTGGAGGAGGGGTTCACAAACCCCACTCTGACTGACTGACTGACTGAATGAATGAATAAATGAATGAATGAAGCATGAAAGCTGGAGCTGCGTCGTGAATAATATCTTCATGAGACACACTGAAGAGAAAGGGTTTGGCTTTTATTTAAGGCATTATGTTTAGTTCCTAATATTTATAAACATATTTTATTGTTTATTTTAGATTTGTATACACTCAAGAGTTTTAGTATTTAGTATATTATTTTAAAAGAAATTAAATTTTATTCCGTGAGGATGCATTAAATTGAATGTAAAAATCCAAGTAATTATCTTTATTCAGCAAGGATGCACAAAAAAATATTTTGTTTGCTACAAAAGATATCGGCTTAAAATAAATTTATATAAAGAAAATATAAAAAATGGTTTTGACATGGTAATAAAAAAATAAACATTAATAGAATTAGTTTTAAATAATATTATTTCACAATATTATTGATTTTTATTATATTTGTGAACAAATAAATTCAGCCTTAATAAGCATATTTTTTAAAAGTAAAATAAAATATATTTATTACTTTGTGAATTGTATAAATTGAAGCTTTGCCAACAGTCCGCTCCAAGAAGCTTAATATGTACAGTACGTTTCCTGTAATGTGGTCTTGAGGTCATTTATATGCAGTCCTCTGAGGCATTAATTCAGAACTATCACATTTGCAAATCTAGCAGCCACTGGATTACCTATATAATTTAATTGTGAAGCAAGTCAGGACAGTTTAGAAATGTGTAAAGTGAGAAAAGAAAACAAAAGACTTTAACAATGCATTAGTAATTTAATTTCCTTAGAGGAGCGGAACAACTCCTGAACTGATGAAGCCCACAGTGTACTTTGATTCAAAAGTAGGTCTTAAAAAACAGTATACGCTACAAGGCAACAAAGTCATATCAGAACACATAACAGTGAATGAACTGGTAAAGCTTGTGTTTTATTTGAACAAGAAGTATTTGTACTTGGATTAGTCTTTCTTAAATGTCAGTTTTTATATTATAAAGAACGAATATGATTGTTTCCATCTTTAGCTTTTTAAAACATCTCTTAATCTGTGTAGTTTATCTTCTGGTTGCGAATAAAGGAACACAGGTTTTAAAAATGGTTAACCAGAAATATCCCTGGATTTTGATTTTGTAAAAGACTAAATTAAATATATGGGAGAATGTACTAGCCCACAGGACCAAAGCAACAGAAGCCACAAAACAGAACATAGTGTATATTTCAGCACCTTTAAAGCATCAAACCAGCAGATTCAGTGATTACATCCCACATGCTTTGCTGGGAATATTAAAATGATATAAAAATACTCATCAGTAGTATGTGCACTGAGAGCATGCACATCATGCATGTGCATATATGACGATATCTGGAGCTGCCGTTGATGATTAAAGTACACTTCTCCAAACAATAGAAGATATGAAACATGGATAATAAATAAATATGTACAATAAAGAAAAATATACATAACATAAAGCTCATTTGATGAATTCTGGAAAGTGTTTTAAAGACTTCATAAGCTAATGACCTTAAATCAGCACGGAGCAAAGCTTATATAGCTACACAATGAAAAGTCTTACGAGAGAGCAAACTTATTAGTTTTTCATGGCATTGCACTCATACACTGATAAGTTACTATTAAAATAGTTGCATGTAAAGGAAAATAAAAATATACTCACCCTCAGGTTATTCAAGCAGTAGATGAATGAGTTTCTTCATCAGAACTTTAAAATTTGGATATATGAAGCACAACATCACTTGTGTCTTCTGCAGTGAATGGGTGCCGTCAGAATGAGAGCGCAAATAGCTGCTAAAAACATCACAATAATCCACAAGTAATAAATACGACTCCAACCAAGCAGGTTTTTAATCGAAAACTGTTTTAAACAAATATTTTGATAAATTTTGAGGTAAAAAGGACAACAGGGGATTGATTTTTACACTAAATAAAACATTTTTATGAATAGATGACATATTTTAGCTGGAAATGGGAGATTAAATGTAAAATATCTTACAAACACGCTGCTTTTCACTTTACAATATATAATAATAATTGATGGGAATGAGGATTACTTGTGATATTTTTATCAGCTGTTTGGACTTTCATTCTGACGGCACCCATTCACTGCAGAGGATCCATTGGTAAGCAGGTGACATCCCAAATTTCGACAAAGAAACTCATCTACATCTTGAATGGCCTAAAGCTGAGTAAAGTTTCACCACGTTTTCATTTTTGGGTGAATAATTATTTTAAAAATGTCATGTTTCTACAAGCTTTTGGAATCACGGCACAAAACTTGGCAGCAGTTTTGGAGATAATGCGTGTAATCAGTTCCTCAGAGGTGAAAATTTGATAAATATGCTTGTTTCTACCTAGACATAACCAACATCGCCCAGCAGGATTTGTATCTGGATGAAAAAATAAATATCCTGGTAACATAAGAAAAACGATAGCCAGATTGAAGCAAGACACCAGAGCTGGCCGCAAGTCAAAATCTGTGGAAACAACAACAACTAGAGAGCCAAGTTGTGGAGGTTTTGGAGTTTGATTTAGGTAACACAGTGAATGTACTGACAATGCAATAAGAAGAACCTGTAATTCCTTTCATAGGTCAGGATCCTCAGAAATTATGGGTTCGCTGCCAGTCTGTTCTCACTTACTAGAGAAAAAAAACTGTCTCAATGGTTTTTGTACACAAAAACGGTTTTGAAGGCTGCAGTGACATATGGCTTAGGCAAGTACACAAGCAGCTCAAAGCCTCCTGTGGCGGGCAGAGAAAAATCTAAGTATTAATTTCCCTAAACGAATGCCACAACGAGTTAAAAACAGACCCCAAACCTCACGTCAAAACGAAACTGAGGTGACAGATGCAGTAGAGGAAACTGGGGAGTGACAAAAAGCATAAGTGTTATGTTTTTGTTCAGAGCTTCATGTGTTAAAATAAAGATGATATACCTAAGTTTAAAAAAAGTTACATTTATTAAGTGGTTCGCTGCTTCCTTTCGGAGAGCAGAAGATGAGCAGTGCACATTTGGTTCAGATAGGAAGTATGTCACTCTTCGTTTTCCTCATATGTGGTCTCGTCAAAGGGCCGGTCCAACGATGGAAGAACTTTGTGCCGCGAATACTTCAGCTGCAGCAGATCGCCTACTTCACTGATCACATCCAGCGCCTGAAAACAATCATCATGCTCCATTACTTTCATGGTTACACATGTAAGTCATAACATGCTAATGCTGAGAAGCAGCTGCCACCTACCATGCAGCGCTTTAAAAGTTTCATATAATATAGTCGTGGCAATGCTAGTTGAATTATTTAAACTGCAATTGATTCCGTGCGGATTTCTGGTTCTAGTAAACATGATATGCACAAAATGTCATTTATTAAGGAAGCTTGCTAAATTTCAAAGACATTTAAGTATGCATGCACCAGGCAGGATCGAGATTTTCATATACATTCATGGGTAACTGAGCAACAGTGTAACCCCCTGTAATTTAATTTCAGATTTTAATTTCTGTATTAAACATTTTGATGGTTTCTCTGATTTTAAAATCTAAAATAAGTAAACAAAGTACAATACATCAAAAAAAAAAAAAAAAAACGAGGACAATACGTAAATTAAGATATATTTCATGTAAATACATGTGGACATATATATTGGTTATTTATGAAAGGAAGAAATGCTAAAAAAAAGTTAATGCAAAAAGAACACTGAATTAAAAATAATAACAGCAACAATATGGATATATCCATTTTCTTATGCATTTTCCAAGTTTCTTATGCACTTTGTACAATCTTAGTTGTTATGGGGAAGAAAATGCAATAATGGAAGAAATGCAAGAAAATATGTCAGAAGGACACTGAAAAATGTGTTGACGTGATAACTGGTCACATCAAAGTGCACGGTGTTTTCTCAAGCACGGGGAGGGGGGCTGACGGCCGGTGTGCTTTTCAGCATAGTTAAATCAAAGTGTCCTTGGGGAGGCAGATTAAGATGCTCTTTGATCTGCTGCCAGCGCAGACCCCTGTGGCAGGCGCTGCTTATGTAAACCCCTCAACGGCTGCCTCAGTCCAGACCTGCATTAATTTATAGTGCAGGACAGTTTGAGGAGGAGCCTGGAATTCTTGAGACAGTGATTATTATCAAACATAAAAGTTGGATCAGGTTTGAAGTACTATACTTCAGAAGATTGATGGACAGGGGGTTGAACTTGATGCACAGAGACGACAGACGCTTCTGGTCTAATCCCTGTTGAAAGTCTTCCTCCTTGAAACGTAAAGCACATTTGAACCAAACTCACCCTATGGGACTCTGTATTTCGACTTCAACATCAGTATGTCATGAAGGCTCATGGTATTTTCCATTAAGTCAACATATTCCATTGTAAACACTAAAAGTTATGGCATGAGAAACAAAGCCTAGTAAAAAGGGTACAATGCTGCTTTGAACTGATATAAATTATTGGATGTCCTCGCTGTGGTGAGAAAACGAGTAGTTACCCTGTCCAGCGTTTCCTTGGTGTGGGCTGCAGAGATACAGAAGCGGGCTCTGGACTCTATGATCGGCGTGGCTGGGAAGCCCACCACCACTACTCCAATGTTTCTCTTCAACATCTCCCGACCAAACGCCCTGGAAACACAGACACAACCTCATCAATTTTCATGAAAACATTTAAGAAGTTCTTTCCAACCTAAGCTTTCCCTTATGCGCTTGTTTTTGTTCTATTATGAGGCACAATTATGAATGTATTATGAGTGTAATCCATTTGGAGTTATTTGGACATTTATAGATATGAAACCTTGTTAAACAAAAAATTTGTCTTAGAGAGTATTACTTTACCTACAAATTATGTCATTATTTATTCAACCTCATGTCATTTTAATACAGTATGTGGTTTAAAAAAA
>JAUMHP010039781.1:0-10017 GCA_032361065.1 Enteromius trimaculatus | reverse complement strand
TATATTTATATATATATATATATATATATATATATATTATTCCCTTCTTTCCTAAATAGTAATTTAACTAATGCAAAAGAAACAAATCACAATTATACAAACAAAACAAATGAATATAAAACATGTATTTTTAAATACACCAGTGTTTAAGGTTATATATATATATAAATATGATTTAACACCATGCCAGCAAAAATGGCTATATTCATGGCAAAAATAAAACATCTCAATTTCAATTATATATGCATATCTAATTTCAAAACAACTACATAGCCGTCATATAAATAAACAAGTGCGAATATACAACAAATATAAAATGCAATAAAATACTAAAATCAACACTAGTAAGAACAATTTGCCTAACGTTATTTATTCTTTCGGCTTAATGTTTATATAACATTTTTAATTTAAAAAAAAAAATAATAATACTAGGATAACTTATGTAGGTAAAGGATTAAGTAATTGGTAAAGAGACCATAAAAACAGAGAAAGTAAGTACAAACACATGAACAAGTAACGTTAATACAGTTAGCGACGTTAATCATGACTGGACGTCGTTTCAAAACGCAGGTTAACAAGATTGTATGTATTCTGGAGAAACCAATGCGAAGTGTGTGATGGGTATGAACACTGTACACAAAACATGTACCGCTATAGAGAGAGGACGGATTGAGACGCGCGGGTTGTAGATGCGTTTGTAATCTCCTCACCTTTAGGAAACACGAGCTGAGACGCGTCCTCCTCCACATCTCCCACCTGCGCTACTCCTCCTGCAGCCATCACACAATAACTACAGCCGAGATACAGTGAATATTAGTTAACCTTCACTGTTTACTACATGCAGTCACATAACTAAACGCACACTGCCTACAGCGCCGCTCTGAATGAAACACGCATTCTACTTCCGGTCAAGCGCCAAAGCGAGAAGTACGAGAGGATTAGCACACAGCGCCGCCTAGTGCACTGTCGTTGAACATCGCCTCAGTTTACATGTAGAAAACTTTATCATTTCATGTTCGAAAAACAACATTAATAATAATAACGCATTAGTTAACATTAATAATAGTAAACACATTAACAAATTTTTTCTAAAATAATGCTAATATATCGAAGTTTACTAAACAACAATAGTATATATAGGTGTGTTCGAGCTCATGCTGCGCCGCCTTACAAAACAATGCATTCTGGTAAGACAATTTGTCCGACTTTGATCGGCGCTGCAGCCGCCTTTCGATCACATGTGCTATAAAGTACCGTGAGAGCAGAACGAGAGCAGTCGCACAGGTCAGGCGCTGCAGTTGCTCAAAATCGGCTGTGAAAGCTTTGATGACGACACACTTTATTCTCATTGGTCAGATTATGTGACGACAAGCACGATGTGTGCTGCGTGTTTTTTCTTTAAAAAGTTCCTATATGTAATCAATCTTTATATCGAATATCTGATATTCAATCAAAACATTAATAATGAAAATGAAGATTAGGCGATATGGTAAAAATATATTTTTATTGTATAAGAGTTAATAACGTTGATTCAGAACACTGTGGAAACCTGTAAGTGTTCGACCTGACGGCCGTCTCTTTAATCCTCCCCCGACTGCTTCCGCTGGCAGGCTAGTGTAGTGCATCTCGAACGCACCTACTAATATAAAGAAGAAAAGCCACAGTCTCACTTTAAACCAATCAAAATGTTAAAATGCCCATTGTCCTTGCATTGTCCTGATAGGTTGGTACCCTCGTGCCCTCCTGAGCCAGTCATTTTTGCCGAAGACTCCCTCCGAAGGAGCCCATGGATTGGTGTCTTTTGCCGCATCTGATGACAACGATATTGATGATGACGCCATGTTTCCCCCTTAGCGTCAGCTATGACGCAATGTCTCGTTCCCTCCTCTCAGGGAAGCACGGTTAAGTTGACCAGAGAACGTTTTCCATTGTATAAATTTATAGAACTTCTGCCATTGACCATACAATATTCAAGCATGTATGCGTTTCTCACTCAGTCTTAGGTATTTGTCTAATACCAATCTATCCGCCGTTGCATGAGAGACAAGAGTGCTAGCAATTGACCACCCTATTATTGTGTAAAACTTGCATGTACTGTTTGTGGATCTTCCTCTTTGTCTATGTAAGGTGGTAAACTCTGCAGGAGAGTGGGCCTCCAGGATCAACATACCCCAAACAAACCAACCACAAATTGGTGAAAGAGCCCAGGCTGATGGGCCTTGTAATCTTTTACCTCATAATTGCTCACATGAGGATACACTGTAGGAAGATAGCCAGCTCAGGACTGCTTTGAGCAACATTCAGCTAGAAAACCCTGCTTCCATCATCAGTTAAACACATGTCACCTACCTAAACCTGACTGCAGACCACGTATTCCCTGATGGCGGTGGCTTCTTTAAGCAGATATTGTGCTCTGCTGCACTGAACTCGTTGTTCAGGAATGGTTTTGGGAACATTGTTCAAGACTTGTTGAAGCTGCTTGAGCATCTGTGCTAACCAGTCAATCAGGTATACCTGCACAAATACACGCTGAGCAAAATATTGCTCATCAGTATCACACATTCCTAATCTATGTACGTCAGTGTCTCATTACAACTCTATTAAATAGACAAGTTTAAGGTTAAACCTAAAGGAGAAGTTCACCCAAAAATGGAAATTCTCTCATCATTTACTCACCCTCCAGTAGTTCCAAATATGTCTAAATTTCTTTGTTCTGCTGAACACAAAAAGAAGATATTTAACCAGTCACCATTAACTTCCATAGGAGGAAAAACATACTATGGGACTCAATGGTGACCCAAAACAGCCTGGTTACAAACTTTCTTCAAAATATTCAGCAGAACAAAGAAATTCATCCAGGTTTACTCCAGGGTGAGTAAATGATGACAGATTGTTCATTTTTGGGTAAATTATTCCTTTAATGTCCATAGGCTGTTTTTGCACTTTCAATTATCACTAACAATATTTTGACCTATTTGTAAAACTGTGAAAATCGTATTTAATGTAGGCCACACATGCTCCTTATCCAAGATGGTGGGGTTACCATCAGAGGCCTTGTTTAAAACCACTTGGTAATTTATGATTTCTTCTAAAGGTAATATATCTGAGCAATAGTGGACAGGGATACTTTGCTGTTTGCACTTAGTGCCTGTAAACCTGTGAACAATCCTGCGGTGGGGCTAACCTTTTGGGAAAAGGTAATAACAAGAGAACCCTATGGGAAAAGTTAGCAAGAAACAAAAACAGCAGAAAACTAAAACAGGGTAAAAAGACAATATTTTATTAATTTAAACATAAAGTTATCAGGATGCTTATCCATTCAAATTCAGTAACAAAAATCCAAATTCCAAGTAGCCTGAAAGAAAGATTAAATTACATATTTTCAAATTTAAAAACACTTCCTGAATCGATTGTGACATCAAATTTGACCGTGATACCTTTTACCTTTGTCAGAATTGACTTTTGTAAACCCCTTTACAAGACATTCATCTAAACTAATTTTAAACATTTAATAATTAAAGCCTCAGCTGTAAAATCCTTTTGTAACAGTATTTTATGGAAACATATGAAAGTTGTTTTTGACAGATTGCTTTGTTAAATTGAGCACTTATTTTAAACCGTTTTACGAACCGAACTCCGGAAGTCACGTTTAGTTACAAGGGCCTATTCAATTTAGAAATTGGACTTAAAGTTCAAACAAAGTATATGCATTATTAGCGAATTTCAACAATGTGGCAGAGATGAGTTAGAAACAAATGGCATTTTGATAGAAAAAGACATTAAACTTGATAAACTGAGAAAAAAATAAATAAATGCAAGAAACCGAGGGAGGGGGGGGGGGGGGGGGGGAATTTGAAGCGCTTTAAGCCATCGACTCACTATCCCCGAATGGAAATAAAGCACTTAATACCTGAATTGGGCTCCAAATGTATGGGTTGCTTTCCAAACTCACTATCTGATGAGAAATTAGAGAATATAAATATGAAGTCTTTCTGTTGCTCATTTCATTGAACACATTTAAATTTGTATATCTATAAAACACCTCTTGAATATTGTGAAGATCAGCATCCACCTCAGTGTCCTCTACATTTGTCCCGTTATGTCTCTGTTTTACTGACTGATCTAGTATTTGTCATCATCGCTGAGAGTTTCACCGCCAGCGAGAGACATGCTCTGTGCCAGTCTCTTGCGGAAGTGTCCGTTGGGCACCTGCCAGCCTATCCGTGACCTCGTGCGCATCGAGGCGCTGACCGTGTTCGCGCGGCCTAGGCTGGTGGCCACTGCTGCCTCAAAGGTAAGAGTTTCCATAGGAGCGGTGGAATCAGGGCTGTGCTCTCCCTCTTGTAGGGCGAGGAAGGACTCGGAAGGGTAGCGGCGAGCGGACGAACCCAGATATTCATCCACTTCAAAATGGGCACCCTCTTGCTGTCTTGCTTCCTGGTCTTCAGCACTCTCGTCCCATAAGGCAGTACTACAGCACCCTATCATCTGCTGGACGGTGGTGTCGTCATCGTCATCGTCGTCATCATCAACATGTGATGAGGGCTGCGTGTGGCACACTAAGGGTGAGTAGGAGATGTGAGGGCGTGAGCAGGTGGAGGTCTGGGACATGCGACGCTTGCCGCTCGGGGTGCTGGACTCGGAGGTGGAGGGAACGGGGCTTTCGGAGCTGTTTCCCTGCGGAGAAATCAGATTTCAAGTATTTAGGATGACAATCCAATTAATGGCATTTAAAGTTAAAGGCTCTGTCTTTTTTGGAGAGTACCGTAATGCATGTGCATGCTTTGCATCTTAGCACTCTCCAAAATGGTGGGGAGAATTGTTGAATAAAGGCGTTATTTTAGTTTTCTTTACGCACTATGGAGCGCTTTCCCAAACAGGGTTTCTTCTAGTCCTAGATTAAAATAAATGCCAGAGCTGTCTGAACTGAAAAAGCTTGACGTATCTCAAATACATTAGTGCCGTTGTTTTTTTCAAACGCTCACAAGTAATGCTTTTTGGAAGGCATGTTTGTGAAAACTACTTTAATGTAACAAAAGTCTAGTCCTGGTGTAATCTTATCCTTATTTGGAAAACCGAAAAGTTGAGCCACTAATGTCACATGGACTGCTTTATCATGTCCTTACTACGTTTCTGGGTCTGGGATCATTTCAGTTGCGTTGCTGTGTATGCAGGGTCAGAGAGCTCTCCAACTTATTTAACAATATCTTCATCCGTGTTCCCAAGAAGAATGGAGAAAATTACATGAAAGTGAGAAATTAATAACAGAATGAACATTATGTTGCTTTCAATGGGCAACCTGTGAGATACAGGGCCCACAACTGATCTGAAGTATCCAGATAGAAATTTGTTACCCATTTATTCTCAGTTGAAAAGTGCCCAAGCAACACTGCTGAAAAAAAGAGTCTTATAGTATATTAAATGGAAAGTTCACCCAATAATTAAAATTACCCCAAAATTGACTTGCCCTCAATCATGAATGTGTTTATGACTTTCTTTATTCAGACAAATACAAAGTTATATTTAAACATGTCCTGGCTCTGCCAAGCTTTATAATTGCAGTTGAGAATTCACCACCCATTCCCTACCATTATAAAGTTTTGGAAGAGCCAGGACATTTTTGTATCTGAAAGAAGAACGCCTAGGATAGTGGTGATTTCCATTTTTGGGTGAACTATCCCCTTTAGTTTCGAGACGGTCTAAGCTCGTCATCTGCTGATTGATCAGTTCCAAACAAAACAGGGTGACTTGAGACTCACTGCTTAGAGTCTTTTGGATCTGGATCTTGGTTTATGGTCCCTGACGAAAAAAAGTAAACGTAGAATAATTCTTATTTAATTTTTAGCTGTCCAGCAGGGGGCAGCATTTGTAACATAATGCTCAGTTACACGTAAACGAAACATGTTTTTTTCTGATATCTGAGCTGTTTGTTTACCTGTCTGGTGACCCCATGTATGCGCTCCTCACTGGGAGAGCGGGAACGGGATTTTGAGTTCGGATTATCCGGAGAAAGTAAGAAACGTTGCTCTTTTGGTCGTCCTCGCATCTTTTCCATGTACTGTGTCTGGTCTGAGTGGGAAACTGTAAATTGTGAAATAGATACAGTAGGTTAACTATCACACTCAAGGGATCCCACTGCATGTGTTCTCATTGGGATTCTCATAAAAGCTTATGAATTCAGAACTTGTTCAAGCAAAGCAGTACAAAAAGATTGCGCTATAGGTGTATCTTATATACAGGAGAAAGGTTCCATTGTTCAAATGCTGTAACTTTCAGAGCTTCCTCCTAGTCGTCTAGAGCGTTTGGCGTATGAGCATGCATTTTATCAGCTCTTGTCTCTTGCAGGGTGACTCATTGGACAAGCGTTGGCTGGTGTATTTGTGTATTCTGGAGTTGTGCTGTGTCTTCTCACTTTACAAGGGAAATGCAGAAACCAACCTGCAGCTTTGTAGCTCTTGTGTCTGGTTCTGAATGCATGTTCAGGTGGGCGATCTTCCCCCCACATGCCATTCAACCCTGATTCATCAACCTGCGCATCAGCATCACATTAGATACAGTCAGCACAGCATCTCGTCAGTCTATAACTCATCGTTCTATAGTTGACTTTTTACTATTTGTAATACTATATGACTCATAGGATCTATAGCAAGAAAGTTATTTGTTTTCGCTATTTTAATTAGTAGCTTCTTGATAACTTAGTCATGTGTTGTTTAACCCATAAACCAGATGAAGATCAGCTTGTTTTGGTACCTGAGAGGCATCATAGTCTTCACTGCTGTCTGTACGGTGGGTCATGGGTTGCAGTAACAGCTCCTGTGGTGATATGGGGCTTAAAGCCACAAACCCTCCACTGGTCCTACAACACAGAACCACATACACGATAATGTGAGTGAAACCTTAAACACCTACTGTATAATGTTAGTCGCTAAGGAGTGTGCATAGCAGTATCATTTTTTATGCTATTAAGCAGCAGTGATATAGGAAACATGTATTGTGCAATATATTCACAAAATCAACAATGCATTGAAGATATGCGTTTTTAAAAATATTTTGAAGACAACAAAACTTACAAAGCTGATCCAGCGCTGTGAGATATCAGGGGCAGGGCAGCACTTTTCTGTGCAAAAAGTGAAATTATGAAAAGCCTTATACCAGGGTATACACAAAACATACAATCTTAAAAATGGGGGGATGCCATAAGGAGTAAAAAGAAAAGTCAGCCTACCTGAGCCTCAATCTGTTGCCTTAACTTCTTGGCTTTGCTCTGCTTAAAGTAATCCATGATCATCATAGAAGCATAGATCTTCCCAACGGTCATGTCTGTGTCTGGAGAAACACATATTCACATTCATTATGAAAGTACAACAGACTGATCCAGCCTTTAAACATAGGCTGGTTTAATGATGGTAAAATGGAAAGGTGTTATGTATTTCTTACACCCCTAAATGAATAAGGTGATGCCAAAAAAACTAGATGGCAATGCTTTTGTATTTGCACAAGAAACTTTGTATTTGTTTGCAACACTTTTGATGTAAATACTAGGAGGCGGGGAAAAAAATGTAAACTTTCATAGGCGAATGCAAAAACTATCCAGAGAACACAATACCTTTCCAATGACTACGTCCCCTCAGGGGCTCTGTAAATTCATATATATTTATAGGGCTGGGTGATATATCGCATGGGATAATCATACACAGCTTGTCAGTAAAACCGGTACTGGCTTTACTTTAAATATTGAAAATAATCGCCTGCAAAACTGAAAGTGATATTGCGTAGCTCACCAGTGATCATAAGATAAGAGGACCTTAATCCTGAGAAATCACCTACAGGGCAGTGATGAGTTGTATAGTCTTATTGCCATAGGTAGAAAGGATTTCCTGTTGTCAGTTCTGCATTTAGAGGAGTTGAGTCTTTTGCTGCGTGTGCTCCGATGGCCCATCATGGAGGCGTGCATGGGGTGAGAGGGGATGTCCATGATACTGAGAAGCTTATTTAACATTCTCCTCTCAGACACCTCAGCCAGGTTCTCCAGACTGACACCCAGGACAGCACCAGCCTTTTAAATCAGCTTGTTCAGCCTGTTTGCATCTGCTGTCTTTACCCCACTGCCCCAGCACACAACAGCAAAGAGCACAGCACTCTCTACCACCATGGTCAGCATTTTCCTGCATACGTTGAAAGACCTAAGTTGCCTCAGTAGGAAAAGCCGACTCTGCCCTTTCTTGAAATAGCGTTGGTGTTCTTAGACCAGTCCAGTTTAGTCAATGTGTAGCCCCAGGTACCTGTAGTCCTCAACTACCTCCATGTTAGCCCCTCTAGTGGTGAAAGGGGTGTCAGGAGGAGCCTGCTTCCTAAAGTCCACAAGCAGTTCCTTTGTCTTTGTGATGTTAAGCTGTAAAGGGTTCAACTCACACCACTCAACAAAGCTGTCCACCACACTCCTGTATTCCTCCTCCTGTCCATCCCTGATACAGCCCACAATGGCAGAATCATCAGAGTATTTCTGCAGGTGACATGACTGAGACTTGTACCTGAAGTCAGACGTGTAGAGGGTGAAGAGGAAGGGTGCTAGGACAGTCCCCTGCGGTGCACCCGTACTGCTCAGGATGTTATCAGAGCAGCAGCTCTTCAGCTGGACATGCTGTGGTCGATTTGTTAAATAGTCCGTAATCCAAGCTACCAGTGGGGCGTCCACCTGAAAAACATGACCCTCACAGTGTTTCCAACAATGTTCAAATGAGAATAAGCCTGGTCCAGCAGGTAGATGATGGCGTCCTCCACACCGTTATGGGGTCGATATGCAAACTGTAGGGGGTCCAGCCAAGGCTCCACCAGCAGACGCAGGTGTTTCAGGACGAGTCTCTCCAGATTCTTCATGATGTGTGAAGTCAGAGCCACTGGCCTGTAGTCACTGGGGGTCGACAGGTTGATTTTTTGGGGGACAGGAACCAGTCTTCTGCAGTTTCAGACACAGCACAGCACTTGAGGGCCCTGGCACGGACACCATCAGGGCCAGCAGCTTTACTGGAATTGGGTCTACACAGTTACCGTTTGAAGTGCTGTTCATTAAACGTGGCAGATTACCGCTAATCAAGGAACTGGATTTATGGAGTACTTGTATAGATGCACATGGTTATCCCATGCGATATCCTACGCCCAGCAATGTATACTTACTGGCCTTTTTATTGAGTACAGCTGCTCAACTGCTTGTCAACGCAAATATATTATGAGCCAATTCCATGGCAGCAACATGTAGTCATGTTAACATCGTCAAAGCCTATCTGCTGAAGTTAAAACCAAGCACCGGAATGGAGAAGAAAGGTGTTTTAAGACTGCATTAACACATTGATATGTCCTCTGGACCAGGACACGCTGATAGGATCAGTCCGATCAGATTTGACTTGTGTTTGCAAGTCACTTGCACTTGTCTTTTCACTGTGTATGTGGACAACTTCTGGATTGAGGTTGCATGTTAATGCCAAGTGTGCCAAATGCAGCCTTAGTGACTTTTGTGACATGGTTGTTGGTGCCAGATGGGCTGGTCTGAGTATTTCTAGGGTTTAAAGAAAATGGCCTGAAAAGTAGAATATAAACAGTGAGCAGCAGTTCTGTGGGCGAAAATGCCTGGTTGAAGTCAGAGGAGACTGGCCAGACTGGTTCAAGCTGATAGAAAAGCAACAGTAACTTGTTACAACTGAGCTATGCAGAAGCATCTCTGAATGCACAACACATCAAACCTCGAAGCAGATGGGCTACAGCAATAGAAGCTCACACTATGTGCCACTCCTCTTAGAACAGGAAGCTGAGGCTTACAATTCACAAAACTAGACAGCAGAAGAAAGAAAGAAAGAAATATTTGCTGCAACACTCAGATGGGATGGTCAGAATTTGGCAAAATAGCTTTTTTGGATCAACGGTTCAGGCTGATGATAGTTGTGTATTGGTGTGGGGGATAACTTCTTGGCAAACTTGGGTCAATTAGTACCAGTTGAGCATTGTTTAAACACCACAGCTTAC
>JAUMHP010039780.1:0-10025 GCA_032361065.1 Enteromius trimaculatus | reverse complement strand
TATCAATACCAGTGATCATAGAGCAGAATCATTCTGAGGGTCTTTAAGTGTGATATTTAAAAATGCACTAAAATAATATATTTATCTGAATGCGATTTGACCTTGTTACTCTTATTGGAAGTTTGGTGTTCATATTAGTTCATACATGTGAGGGGATATGTGTGTGCTGGAGGTGTTCATGTGGTTAAAAGTGTTTCTTTTAGTTTCCACTCATGGTAGTGTGAATTCTTCTAAATGCAACGCTTTTAAGAAATAAGTCATTGCTTCCAATGCTTGATGACTCATTCACAAATCACACAACTGATTCAATTGCCCTGCTCATTTTTTTTTTTTTTTTTCCCCATCAAGAAATGTTCCACACCATTTTCATGAAAAAAAAAAAAAAAAGTATCGTAAGGGTATTATTATGGCATTATGTTTCCTTATATTTTATTTAACAAAACGTATAATATGTTAAACGTATAACATATTATAAATACTCATAAAAAAATTCTAATAATTATATAACATTATAATATTTTACATTATAACTTTTAAAAATAAATGTAAAACACACAATTAACACCATACTAAACATATGGTGTATATATCCTATACTCAGTATGTGTGTTTAGGAACTATTAAAATAAAGTGGTAGCATTAATTTAGCAGATACACTGCTAATATTCTAGTTGACATGCAGAGTTACTTATCAATAGCTGTCTAAAGGGTACCATCAAAAACAAAAAAAAACTGATGTAATAAAATGTTGAAAGCAAATGTTTCATATTCCACATTTATCTGATCTGATATCTGATCTTATGACTGTTTAAGATTTGTTTTAATTGTTTTTAATATTACGTGTAAGTGGTGTTTGTCCACTTTAAGAAAAGTAGCATCAGTAAAATGGCAAGATAAGAGACTTATAATGCACTATGAGAAAAAAAATAGTCCATTCTAACTTATGTGGATGAATTGTATTTAAAATGATCAAACTCTTTAAAGCTAAAAGGAAAGGAAAGGAAAGGACGTGACGTGACGTGTGGCCAAGTATGGTGGCCCATACACGGAATTTGTGCTCTGCATTTAACCCATCCAAATGCACACACACAGTAGTGAGAAGTGATCAAACACAAACACTGTGAACACACACCCAGAGCAGTGGGCAGCCATATCGCTATCGATGCGGCGCCCGGGGAGCAGTTGGGGGATTGGTGCCTTGCTCAAGGGACTCACCTCTGTCGTGGTATTGAGGGTGGAGACAGCGCTGGTTATTTACTCCCTCCACCTTCAATCCCTGCCGGACCTGGGACTCGAACCTGCAACCTTTCGACTACAAGCCTGACTCCCTAACCATTAGGCCACCGCTACCCCAGGCTGCCCCACGGCTGAATTAATAAACACAAATACGTAAATATTATACCACATAAAAACTGGTCTGAATATTCATGAGATTCTACAGCATATTAATCTCTGACGTGGACCCCGCCGAATAGCGAGGTGAGATCGGGGCAGCTGGAGCCGCGAATGCGGATCAAAGTCCGCAAAGATCTATGCGTCCGCAGGGGTGAACGCCATCTTCCCTGTGGTCTGTCGTTCTGTCACGAAGATGCCGCCGGCGATCGCTCTTCATCAGAGAGAGGGAAACTCGGAGGCCAGGATTCTTCAAGGAACCACATAGAGCTAAACGAACGGTACACAGACACACGGCGTTAACATCAACGACAGACAAAGATACAAGACATGGGGCATGGATTTATACACAGACTAATCAGAGACAAGACGCTGGACACCTGGAACAAACAGCTGGCAGAGAATGAACACTAATGAGGAGGCGGGGTCACAGATGAGGCAAAGACATGAGGGAATCAGGTATGTACACAAACACAGACCACACTGGAATACATTGGCACGAGACATCAACAAAAACACAGGCACATGGACACAGGACAGCGTGACAGATAGCAGTACTAAAAAATAGTAATGATCCCATTAATCTAGTTACAGTACATGTCCCTGTTGAAGGTCAGTGAGTTGAAGCTAATTATTTATTTTTTGCAGTAATATCAAAGGTAAGACTTATTGAATCTGATTGTAATTTTCATGTAGGTGCAATCCTGCAGGTATTAAAAAACATGGCAGCAGCTGAAAATGAAATGTAAAAACATAGGTAAGGTATAAGCATGTCATTTTCTTTGTTTTTTTACAAATTGCATACTCTGCATCCCTGATACAGAAAGCTTCCCTTAGCAAAGAAACGTAAAGCTTCACATACTATCTGCTCATATGTAAGAGCACAGCCACGATGGGTGATGTTACTGATGTAAGAATGGATTAGATTATTGATAAATGTAATTGATAGCAATGAAAAACATTAACGCTCAAACAAAAATGTAACGTTATGGGGAAAAGACAAAAAAATCCACTCTCAAAATCCTTGTCCGACGTTAATGTAATTCTCTTCGAATTAATACAGCCTCTTCATTTATGGGATCCTCCAAAAAAAGACAAACCATTCTCGTAACTTTGTTCTTTGTGTGACTGAAATGTGGGCAATGAATGACTAAGGCTAAGGCGAGAAATACCGCTTCGTCTTTAAAAAAGGGAAGGAGATCAACAGAAACTCAGAGTTTAGAGAATTAACCCTGCTCCCGACCAGGGGTACGTTTCCCAAAAGCATCGTTAGCTAACTATTATCGCTAGTTCCATTAACCTCTATTGGTAATGACGGAACTTGCAACAATGTTTGCTTTTGGGAAATGCACCTCAGGTTTGGTTCTACCACGGTAACTGACTCTGAGAAAAAGTTACCTTTCTTTCAGAAAAAGACTTGACTTACCCTGCTTTCTCAAGTTTGACAAACCTGCCATATTGAAACCGAAAACCCAGAGTTTATCTTATTATTTTAGGGTTGACATACAGTACTCTAAGTTTTCACTTAACCTTCTTTCTGAAACAGGCCTCAGTTGATAAATTAATAATAATAATAATAATAGAAGAAGACATAAAATAAATGACCAAGATAGATAGATAGACAGGCAGACCCATGTATCATCTGTTGGTGCTGTTAATTTGTAAATAATAAAGTCAGCGGTTCTAGTGTGCATGATGGTCAGAGATCCAGTCTCAGTCTGTCTCTGAATCTCTCAGTACACTGAACATCTGTACTGATATTACTGAGAGCTCCAATGACTTGAGAAATATGAATGTCATTAAAATAACATTTAATATCCTCTTGGTTTGCTTCTACATCAGTGTTTAGAGTGACTGTATCCTCCATCACCGACACAACACCTATAGATCCTAAAGAAATTAGCATTTAATTCGAACAAAAACATACAAAAAAATATGTTTTCTAATTCAGCAGTGACTACAAGAAATCTGGTCACCCAAATGATTACTAGGTATTCCACCTAAAGGAAGAGACAATTCAGGAGGGGTGAATATAGTCGTAGGGAAAAAAAGAGAGAAACAGTCATTGACTCATTGTATTTTCACAGACTGATAAAAACTTTACAGATTAATAACGTTTTGCCACAACTGTAAGTGGAACTACCGTATAATGAATATTAAAGTAGCCTATGCTCCACCCACAGGAAGTGTTTTTCAAAACAACTGACTTCCAGCAAAAGAGAGAAGAATAGACTATTATATAAATGTCTTACCATATATGCGTTAAAATATGAGGAAATATGATACTTGTTTCATTTTGTGCAATTTTCGCTAAAGAAATGCATGCGGACTCTTTGAGGTTAAGCTGCTCTGTTGTTTCTCTTCACCAAATGCGACTCCATTTACCCCAAGTGAAAATGAAAGTATGGAGTATAGCAATGTCGTACAGTTGCACTTTGTTAACATGCATACAAAACACTTTTTTGGCTTCTGTTTACACAATGTTGTATATATGTTATGATGTCAAAACTTCTGTTTATGCTGCGTTATATAGCATAGTAGCCTACTTTATCATATTATTTGTTTATTTTATTTAGCCCACAGCACGCTGTTCTGTATCTATTTGGTGTGTAACGTTTTTTTCTCTGATAAATCATGATAAATTATAAATCCGTCTTTGTATGCAAGTGTCAACGTATTAACAGAACATAACTTTTTTAAACTCAGAGTCAGTCACGGAGTGCAAATCCTCTGATTCAAATCAGGACTTTAAATGGCATTTTGCGAATCCTTTTGAGTCAAAAGGGGATCCTCCCTCACCCCCTCTACAAATAGCACTCTGCATATATTATAAATATACTCCACAATCCTAAACCTAATCACTGCGTATACATTATAAACGTTGCGCCAAATAGAAACAGAAAGTGAAAAGGTTGTGTTATTAGGGTGGCTAGCAGGTCAGCTCCACCAACCGCAGCATCACTTTTTTTAGGCGTGTTTTGAGATGTGAACTTTTGTAAAGAGAGGTGAGGTTAGTAAGGTTGTGCATAAGGACATTTAAACTCTGGCGGGTTGGAGCATTTACACATTCACCCTCCAGACTCGGACCTTTCAACAGCACTTGAAGAAAATGATCCTTTTGTTCTGTTTGTGCTGGTGGCATCTGATTGGTAAGTTATACATGTATAAATGTGACTGAAACTAATGGAAGTTATTTAAACCATTAAAAGCCCAAAAAGTGCACCCTACATTAAGTTGCTGTGATTTTTCAGACTCGCATTTAAATTTTCCAAATTACAGCTGATACCAGGCTGCAAAAAACATCAGAAGCCTTAAACTGTTCCTGGATTTTTTTTCAGGTGTGTTTGGAGCTAAAATAAAAGAAATAGCAACCGTATCAGGGATGGAGGGAGATCATGTACTTCTACACACTGATACTAAAGTACATGAGGGCGAAGACATAATGTGGAATTATGGAACTGAAAACGCTCTCTTAGCTAAAATCAAAAGAAATAAACAAAGTGTCATATACGATGATGTTCTTGACGGGAGATTCAGAGACAGACTGAAGCTGGGCGTTCAAACTGGATCTCTGACCATCACCAACATCACATCTCAACACGCTGGAAGTTATAAACTACAGATAAGTGGAGCGAAATGGTCATCTAAAACATTTAGTGTTTTCGTCTATGGTGAGCAAAAACAGGCATTTTTTCTATCCTTCAAATGTTCCAATTCTTGTTTTAGTGACAGAAATGTCAAGTTTAAATCAATCTTATGGAATTATTTGGAGGATTAAACTGAAAACTGTTAAAAATGATTATATAGTCATTTTAGGGTTTATGACATTACAACAAAATAAAAGCAAGTAAAATTAGACTTTTTACTGCAAATATTATACTAATTGCACAGTGAAATGTCTAATTAATTTAATGTTAGATTTATACATATTTGTTTATTTTGTGATGTTTCCAGCTCATCTGCCTGTTCCTGTTATCAGTAGTAACTCTTCACAATGTCCATCATCATCATCATCATCATCATCTTCATCACAGCAGAACTGTTCATTGTTGTGTTCAGTGTTGAATGTGGGTCATGTGACTCTCTCCTGGTACAAAGGAAACAGTGTATTGTCCAGCATCAGTGTGTCTGATCTCAGCATCAGTCTCTCTCTACCTCTGGAGGTGGAATATCAGGAGAACAACACCTACAGCTGTGTGCTCAACAACCCCATCACAAACCAGACCACACATCTGGACATCAGTCAACTCTGTGATAAATGTAATATGACAGAGCTGACATACAGTACGTGATTATTTACCCAACTAGTGCTGATATTAGTGTTTTTTGTAGATTAGATGGATAGATTCACTCACACTAATGGTCATTTTGTCCATTACAGAACCACATATATCCTTATGTATCATAGCGTTGATTTTTGCTGCCGGATCTCTGTTGCTTGTAGTTGTACTCATGATGTGCTGCATCTGCACGAAGGGAACAGGGTCAGGTGAGCAAACTATTTTTATCTTTAAAGGCTAGTTTCTAAGACTCATCAGTAGGGAGCAGCTAATTAAAAAAAAAGGTTTAGCAGGTCTTCATGGTATTTGCAAGTCTATATTCTGTTCATACTCTACTGTAAATAATAGTTTACTAATCCATCACTTACTCCCTCACTAATTCAAAGCACGCAAAGTGTCATAAATCCGATTTCTGTGGCTCTCTCCGAAGGCCACTTTCACCCAAGTACTGACTTTCCCGAACTCCATTTCCCAGAACCACCGTACCTGAGACTAAAGCTGCCTTCATGTCATATCGTAATTCTGAAATAACAACATGTGACATTCTGCTCTATCTAAATTATGTGTTTCTATGGCAACAATTTCAAAGTCAAAGCCTGCTCCTAAATGCATAATTTCAACCTGTGAACTCAGAGTGTTCTGAAAGTTACGACTCGGACCAGTGACAGACATAACTCGTGACCGCCGTCAGGTTCATTTTGGCACTATTTAGGCGCTTCATTTGAGTCCGACAACATGGAAAAGTATGAGTAAAATGTCACATGTTGTCATCTCATAATTACAGCAATTACGAGATGGCTTGAACGCATCATAACTCACACACTCATTGTGAAGTCTTGTTTTGCCCTGGCTGAGATTCCCATTGTAACTCGTCTCTGTCTTTGTGTTGCCTCTGATATACCTGCCACGGTCTGTTGGCCATCGCCTGCTTGCATCTCTTTGATATCATTATATATTATTGATGTTATTAACTTAATATTTTGTGCATATTTTAGCTTCATTGTCACTTTTTCTTTACTAAAGCCTGGAAACTGCTAACCTTCAGTCTTATTTCACACCTTTTCTTTTTTTTTGTGCAGAAATTAAAGACAGAGACTACAAGAGATTCTACCACGAGTTTCTATGAGAATATTCCCAAAAAACGAAGCTGAAATCTACAAGACCAGAAAAAAACAAAAAAACAAGTGATCCTGCCGGGGCCACGAGCATTAATGCATTAAACTACTAACTCTACACCTATAATATCCTGAACAAAATTAAGCCTAATAAATGTAACTTTCAAAGTATTAAAACATCAACTTAAGATATTTATTTTTTAGAGGTGACTCATCTTTTTACCATATTTAAATTTAGCCAATATGCTAATTCTGTCATGTGACACAACATTTATTTGCATTAAAGCCCTTTTTCGCGACAAAATGTGATTCCAAAATTTGTTTGCGACATTTGAAGTATCGATATACTGTAGAATTTATGCGCTAAAGTTAAACTTAAAAATACTGTGTCGACATTCACAAAATTATATCGATAGTTAGCATTTCCACCAGCTATTTGAAGCGCTAAATATTTTTTCGCAAAAACTCCTTGGATGGAAACCTGGCTGCTTAAACATGCTCATAAAACGCATGAAACTTTGCACCTACATCAGAACTGTTGAAATTTTACCTCTGATATAGGTTTCAGAATTAGGTGTGGCAAATTGGCTAGATAGCGCCACCACTTTCAGTGCCTCACAAGCTACACTTGTACGAATTTTGGTAGACATATGTAATATCTCAGTAACTACAAAAACAGTCTCTGGGAGAAAAATATAAAAACACAAGAGGACATAAGTTATTCAAAATTTTCTCAGCAAACTTTATATATATATTTTTTTCCAGGTGTTGTTTTTTAATAAAGAGATATAGTCAGATCAACACCAAATGTGGTCAGTCTAATCTAAATACTTTTGTTGTTGAAATGTCCATGGTGGCCTGAAAACTTGTGATGTTTCACTGCGAAAAAAAATAAGTTATTGTAACTATTGGATCACCATTGTTTTCTTACTGCATGACTATCTGGGGTATAATTCATGATGGCAGGAGGTTACACACTGCATGATTTAGGAATAAACATCAATAACTGTGTCTGGTCAGCTTCTTCTGTATCACAAGAATTCGGTTTTACCAGATTTCGGATCAGTTAAATCAATTAGTAGACATTTTTAACAAGACATTTTTCTACTATACTTTCAATAAAACATTTGCAACGGGTTTTTAAAAAGCTGTTTTTACTGTTTTAGCCCGAGTGTGGTGTTTTGAGCGCTTCAAAACTGAATCATGTAGCGAAGCAATTGGTTCAATTGATTCAAAGCTTCATAAAGGTTTGTGTAGACTACGTAAGCACGCTCTCTTTTGTACTCAATAATATGCCTCAAATAAAATACGCAGATAGCACCTGATATCTGCAAGATGTCTGTTAAAGTCCTCTTGATCTGGAAAGCATCTGTCGTCTACAAACGTCTGGCAGATGTCTTACAGATGTCAGTTTTACATACATTCCAAATCATAAACATCTTAAAGACATCTAATAGACATCTATTTGACATCTAAAAGGAGACGTCCAAAAGACATATTGCAGATGAGCAAACAACATAAATAATACGTCTTGCAGATGTAAATGCAGACATAAAAAAGACGTATCCTACAGTAGGTGTGCTATCAGGGAAG
Source organism: Enteromius trimaculatus (assembly GCA_032361065.1). Lineage (NCBI taxonomy): Eukaryota > Metazoa > Chordata > Actinopteri > Cypriniformes > Cyprinidae > Enteromius > Enteromius trimaculatus. The sequence continues at coordinate 1,645 of JAUMHP010039780.1, read as the reverse complement.
TGCACAGAACATTATCTGAACCAAAAATTGTTACAGTAGCTGGCTATAAAGAGAAATTCTAAATTTGCACATTTCAGAAGCACTGACTTTAACAATGAATTGCATCTCTATACATATTATTTTGAATGAAATATAAAATAAATTTAAATAATAATAATACTAAATTCGCTATATGATATGCTATACCTACAACTAATACAACGGGGAAAAAAACAAATCATGCACAAGATGTTTGTCCATCAACTGACACACCATCATTGTGAGTAAATCACACCATAGCATGTTTCTGTTTGACTTCACGTCGAGCCGCTCCATTCACACCGGTGTAACACCTCTGTATAACGAGGGATGGGAAATACAATATCTGTATTTCATTCACTCTTTAACTTTTATTCTTTTACTGTTGCACTCCTCTTACAGTCAGACAGTAAACAATGTTGAATTATTAAAAAAACAAACAAAAAAAAAAACGTTTTTAAGTCTTAAGTCTTAAGAAGAGGCTGTATATATGTAACTATATAACATACATATGTGCGTGTGAATTAGGACAGTCACTCTGTCGTGGGAAGATTCACACCATGCGTTTTCAGCAAATGGTCTTTTTAAAAATATTTTACATGCTTTTTTTGGTCTGTTTTTGCAGGAGGTGCCTGATTGGTGAGTTACAAAAACATTTCACTTCTGTTTCAGAATATACTGTTGCTTTGCGTTTTCTTTCTAATAAGCTAATAAGCATTAATCAACTACACTATAATAATAATTAGATGAATTCATTAATTGAGGACAGGATTTCCATCCAATAAACATTTGTAGCCAAACAAAAAAAAAAACTAATTAACGCGATAAAATAATATTTCAGTGGAATATTTTTGTGTAAATGCGAAATGTGCAAATATCACGTATTTTGTAAGTGAAACCTCAAAAGCGATATTAGTCACCTTTGGTTATATAGTGATATATACAAAACAGAACAGCATCAGATAGGAGAATAGAGTGTCAGCAAGGTATTAAAAACTCAATTCTCAGTTTTTCATTATTGAATTCAGAGGACTTTTTGCAGAAAAATATTAAAATTTGTTTTACCGATAGCTGATGGAAATGCCATTTTTCTATAAAATGTGTCAAGTGTCGACACGTTTATATATTTTTTTTTCTGTTTAACTTTAGTGCATACATTTGTTTGGAAATACCTTTAACGCAAATGAATGTGGCGTTGCAGGATTGGCCTATAGGCAGCGTCTGTGTTCGTGGTGTTGCTCGCATCAAAGCACTGTAGCCTAGTTCAAAAGGGCATTAAATAATATTCATATTATTGCAACTAACATTTTATTATATGTGCTAAGAAAAAGACGGATTACCTCTCAAACAAAAATACCTTAATTTGATGTTGTCTTTAATTCTTTAATTCATTGAAAGTTTAAATTTATTAAGCCTAATTTTGTTCAGAGGATGAAAGTTGACATTATTATTAGTTTTACTTCATTTTTCCATTAATTTGTTTTAAATTATCTCTTGCTATAGTCATTTCTCTTCATTTCATAGCTTTTCTCTTGGTTGCACTGCATCCAGTATGTTTATCATATTAATCATATTTCAGCAATCGTGTTGCCAGGGTCATAGACAATCTATCTAGCGGCTTACACTA
>JAUMHP010039778.1:0-10028 GCA_032361065.1 Enteromius trimaculatus | reverse complement strand
CTCATACTTCCTGGTTCTAGTAAGGACTCTAGCTGCTGCATTTTGAACCAGCTGTAGTCTATTTATCAAGCGTGCAGCACAACCCCCCAGTAAAGCATTGCAGTAATCTAACCTCGAGATCATAAACGCATGAATTAACATTTCTGCATTTGAGGTTGAGAGCATAGGTCGCAATTTAGATGTGGTCTTGAGATGGAAAAACGCAGTTTTACAGATACTAGGAACATGACTTTCAAATGAAAGTTTGCTATCAAACAGCACACCTAGGTTCCTAACTGATGAAGAAGAACTGACAGAGCACCCATCAAGTGTTGGCTGCTCTTAGTGATATTTGCTTTAGATGCTTTATTAATATTATATTTCAGCCTGTTGTGTTCTTCCCTTAACATCCAGTGTACAGTGTGGGACTGGGACTCGAACGGAAAACATGATTTCATTGGGGAGTTTCAAGCTACGTTCAAAGAGATGCGATCAGCGATGGATGGAAGACAGGTAACAGTTTTAAACTTGTGTATCAATTTATTTAGCACTTTCACTACCAGCACACAGAGAACACCATCTACAAGCAGAGCAGCTTTTTAAAATTTTATCCAACTGAATTTATTTGAAACAGATCAGTGAAATATTCAGAGCAGGTTAAGCTACTGATGAGTAGGAACTAGTTCGGTTCAAAAAGTAATCAGCAAAATTGAAAGATGAAAGAGGAATTGAGGTTATATGAGGAGATCTTTATGTGGGTATAAGGTTAATTACTTATATTTTTTAATATAGAGAATTACCAGCAGCAAACCAGAGCTGAACATCTGGATTTGTCTTACATATTTTCATCATCTAAAAAGATAGATAACTAAATAGATAAATAAATAACTAGACAGATAGATTCGGATTGATTTAGCGATTGTTTAAACTATTGATTCTTTGAAACCAAATTCTCTTCTCTGAATTCAAAATTACTGACTGTAAAAGAACAATGTGCTCTAATGGTATAACAGGTGGAGTAATTACAGTTAGTGAGTTATTGATTCTTTGTTTCGCTGATTTTTTTAAACCAAATCCGTTTAAGAAGGACCTGACGTGCACATACCAAAAAACATTAATTACTGAGTGCAAAAGAACAATCCGCTCTAATGGAGTTATAAGTGGAGTAATTGCATAATTGGAATGGTTTAATTTAATGACACAGCTGATGGAAAGACTTTGAAATGCTATTTTGAAATAGCTGTGCACTTTAAATATCAAGCAAACACACAAAAAGCATCCCGTCAGAATTCATAACCCTGCACCTACTAGAAGTGTCCATTAAGTCATTCTTCATTTCTCTAATTTTGAGTTTGTGCTTTATTGCATTTCAGGACCACTATGGTGTTTACAAACTAAGCAAACTGGATAATTGCATTGTTCTTATGCTACAAAAAATTAAAATCCTCCTTAATAGTCGATAATCAGTATGTAAATAAAGAGTATTCAGTCCCCACTATTCTACAATGCACAACTCTAAAAATGGACCCAGTGATTAACTTTTACTGCTTAGACTAAGCTATCATCTCTTCTGATTTTGAAAACAATAAGTCATTGTCTTTTAAGCTGTCAATTAATTGTAACTCTGCTAAAATGCACAGTTACAGCTGGATGACACCTCGTTCTCTTGTGAAGTCCCGCACGCTTTAGGCTGGTATCTCTTTACCGCAGGCATCAGTACCAGAGTCTGCTAATTATTTTAGAAAATTGCTTCCAGGCTCGACTTCATTCCTCATTATTATGACTGAAATTGTTGTTTTCGGATTCTATTGTCGACTGGAGCACTTGTTTTTGGCCTTCGCCGCTCTATTGGGAAGCGATTATGCTATCTCACGCGTTCTAACGAAGCTATTATAGTGTCCAGGATGTCTCGATCGCCCACTCCAACCAGTAATGATGAAAAGCTAATGGTTCGTTTTTATATGTTTTAAACAATGACAGGTCCAGTGGGAATGCATAAACCCGAAATATAAAGTGAAGAAGAAGAATTACAAGAACTCTGGGATTGTCATTCTGAATCAGTGCAAGGTAATATTTTTTCATCATGAAAATGCTCTCTAGAGGACCTTGTCTGCTCCCCGTAGGGCCTGTATTTCAAAAAGTGGCAGTGTCATGCTGTCAGCAGAGGCGTTGATGGTTACAGTAGATGGAGGTGAAAACTTCACACAGCTAGAAGTCATTCCATCCGGCTAAAATGTGAGATCCCAGTTCTGCAAATGGCCACTGAATTTGATCATAGTTGACATAAATTAGAAGTGATGAGAAGAAGATAGCATGAAACATGAAAGTGCTTGAATTCACTACAACCTGTTCTTTTGTATCCACAGATCATTAAGATGCATTCCTTTCTGGACTACATCATGGGTGGTTGCCAAATACAGTTTACAGTAAGTCCAGACAGACACAAAGCATGCTTGCTTATTTATTTATCTGTGTTTATGTCTATAAAAGGAATAATCCGTTATTTGTCTTCTCTGAAATCAGCGTTGCCACCAGTTTTGTTTAATGAATTATGTTATTATTAGTCAGAACACTCATGATTTATTATTCATTACCATGTACATACTAATGGGGGCAGGAAAAACAAATTGTCATTCGGAATGTTTATTTCTTGCATAATTTATAAAGTAATAATTATCTCACCTGCTAACAGCACTGTTATTTTTGCATGACACTTTTGTGTGCACCATAGTGTTTCATTACTTTTATTATCTGCCACAATACGTTCTTTCTGAATTGTTCTCATTTACATTCTCCTGAAAGGGTTTTAGAATTAGTTTCAGTTAAACTGATCACATGTTTGTTTTATGAACTTATATAACATGCATTTTTAATAAGTGTTGATATTTCTTTAGAAAGCAAACTTGTATACATGCATTTTGCACAAACCTTGTTGTTGTACAAACAGTTGTTGCACTGTAGATAAATGCTATAAAATCTATATGGGCTTTAATGAATAATTTGATTAAAACACACACACATTGAGATCATCAACATAAAATTTTGATGAAGTGTAGTTAAGCTTAATGATGAACAAAACATACATTTCAGCAAACGTTTGAATTGGTAATAGAGATATTTCAGGGAATAAATATTTCCCCCTGATATGGAGTGTTAAATAGTCAAATTGCTTGTGCTCCTAAATGGTTTAAGGACCACTACTTAAAATGACATTGGTTTTATGATTATGAGAAACAAAGTCTGTGAAGCGTGTCATGCTGCTGATTTTTGGTCCATAACTTTCGGTATGTAATGGGAATATTGTGTTAAGATGTATGTCATAACTATACAACTATACTATATTTTATTTGCATGCAAAGCCTTACGCCTACATAAACGCATGCATTTTACGGCTCTATACAATCTGTTTACTCTCTGTCAATGCTGTTAGGTGACGCCGCTCCGATTCTCCACATGGTGTATAAATTTTGAGTAATTAGCGTCAAAGCACTACTTTGATTGCTGCTTGTCTTTACAGGTAGCGATTGATTTCACAGCCTCTAATGGGGATCCCAGAAACAGTTGTTCGTTACACTACATCCACCCCTACCAGCCTAACGAGTATCTGAAAGCTTTAGTCGCAGTGGGGGAGATTTGCCAAGACTATGACAGGTGAGCTGGCTGAACAGCCAATCAAATCCCAACTTCAGCTCTCGAGGGTCTCGACTTTCTTTCATACACCAGTTGTTCAGGTGCACACATATGCAAGTTTGATTCTCTTTCTCAGAGTGTGCAGTATTTTGACAGTACAGTGAGTAGAGTCCCAACATTGGGGTTTTATTTTTTATGTAATGTGTATGCTGTCTGAAAGATAAAAACATGAAGGAAACAAGGGGTCAAGGTTTGGCTGGTTAGCATGGTCCCAAAAAACTTGTAGATGTGATGTCCATTCAAAAGTAATCATGTATTCTGACCAAAGAACATTTCTTACAAGAAAAAAATATAAATATTTCATGCAATAGTGGGTGCTTTACCCACAGTGACAGATTTTTCCAAAACTCAAAGCCCTGGAGGACAGAGAGCAATATGCAGGTCACACATTTATTTGTATATGATGCTATGGTGCCTTGGAAGCCAGTTTGAGTGAGTTTCCTTAGGAGGAAATACCTTCTGTTACATCAGTGACTGACTCGCTGCTGTAGGCGCACAGCTAATAAGAAATGTAATTTCCTGAACATCAGAGATTTAATTGGAAACATAGTTGTAGTGAAATAACACAACACTGAAAACGTACAATGCCTTTCACTTCAAACAGTAAATAGAATGGTTAATTGGAATTGATTAAAACATTGTTTTATTTTGATACCAATTTACATAGCTGCTTCATTTTGCTGTAAATAGTCAAATATGTCATCCACAGCCTAGCCCTGTATTAATTATACGCAGAGTAAAGACAGCAAAACAAAAGGTGGGAGTTACATTTTGACAGGCAGCCTGTTATTTTCAAACCTTATTTTATTAGACCTGTGGCCTTTGCATTTTAACAGCTAGTGATTATTTAGAAACCCTGCAGCAGTTTTTGGAAAACATGCTAAAATCCCAGTGTTTTTTGACCACTGTAGCTGAGCTGTTATTTCAGCTCTCCGAAAGGTCATTCAAAAGCTCATTTCCTGCACCATGTTGAGCTCAGGCATCACTCCAGAACCAGATGAATACACATCCATCAGGACGTTCGGTTGGGATGAAATCTGAAATCACAGCAGATTTGGCAGGCGCTAACAATAACAATTATGCAAATCTGTGTCCATTACAAATGAGCAGTGATGAGGGGCCACTGAGACAGGAAAGCATGATGGGAAATTTTGTAAGTAATCCCCAAGATCCTCAATTTCTGCCAGCTCTAATCTCCTGCCCTCTTTCGTTTCCATGCAGTGACAAAATGTTCCCAGCGTTTGGCTTCGGTGCTCGAATACCTCCGGACTTCAAGGTAAATTTTATAATATTTATAGCAATGGGGGAGCAATGGAATTATTTCATTAATAGGATGAATAGTGAACAGTGCTTCTAATTAGGCTTCCACTGGAGTAATGTATGAATTGATACCAGCAGGTTAATTTCCCTCCAACAGATAAAGTGCCTTTCAGTCGAGCTCAGTGTGTTTTGTATTCATCTTAAAATTTTGAGTCTTCACTCCAGATTTATTTTTAAAATCTTATTCAAAGAAATAGTATTAAAAATCAGTTGTTTATTTACAGTGTGGCATGAAGGGTCTTTGAATGCCCCTGAAGGGGGTACTGACCAACGGTTTTGACCAGCTGCATTTACTTTATCCAGCTTATTTCAAGACTACTGACTTCACATAAATAAGTAAATAAATGTATATTAAATATTGATTTAAGTTTAATTTATTTATTATGTGAGGAGAGAGAGAAAGTAAAATAGGGGCTGAAATATGAAACTAGTACAGATGTGTGTTCACTTCCTAAGTAAAAAAATGTTCTTAAAATTTTATTTCAAAATTATTATTTTTTAAGAATTATAAAAAAAAAAGAGAACGCTTATTTAGCTCATTTCCTAACAATATTTTCATGAATCCGGCCCCAGGTGCCTGCCAAAATTAAGTAGTTCCAAACGAGGGTAACACAGAAGTGTAGTACAAATGAATGAATTAATCATTCTTTTTGAATTGGGTCTATTCGTTGAACGGTTTGAACCAGTTAACTAAATCAGACTGAATGGTTTGAAATGGTTTGTCTCGGGTCAATAAATGAAATGGCGTCTCAAATGCGTTCGATATTCTGATTTAAAAGAGAGTAATGCGGTCATAATTCCATAATATCTGCTTTTGGTAAATAATTTTGGCAAATGAATCATTTTGTACAAATGATTCTTGCAACACTAAAATTACACTTAACCGATCACAGCAATTCTTAAGGAAAGAGTAACAATTAAGATTGAATGATAAGACTGATGATAATGAATATAATATTAATAAAAAGAAAATGTGTCTACATATGACAAATGTGACATATGACTTTAATAATGTGTTTGAGTGATGTCGGGATGTCAGAATTAAGTGTTGTTGTAAAAAGACCTGTTGAACTTATTTTAGAACCAGTTCACTGAAAGGAACAGTCCAAAAGAATAGAAATTAATTTGGACTTCCCATCATGTGGTGTTTTGCACCCGAATGACTCATAAAGGCATTAATGCAATGATGTTTTTGAATTGTTTAAGTGATTAAAATATGTGATTTGTAATCCTGACCAGAAAGTAACTATGTGTTTAGAGCTGTTTTGAGCATTTTTAAGTATCACATCAGAAACGTGTCATGTAAATGCCAAATTCAGAGAAAGAGGTGGTTTTGTGCCAAAAAAGAGTTAATGCAAACAATGGGTAATTTATTCCTCCATGCACATTAAGGCAAGATAACTCGCTTTTCCTACTTTTCTAAGTGATATTTAGTAGCAGTTTATCAGGAATTGAAAATAGCATGAATTATTCTCAAAGAGTATATCATTTTTTCCTCTCAGGTTTCACATGACTTTGCAGTAAACTTCAATGAGGACAACCCAGAATGTGCAGGTGTGTGAAGCATTCATCCCAATATTTTATCTATTCCAGACCATATTAAATGATCTCCTCGGTTATATGCATTAACTTCCCTGTGCGATCTTTGCCCACTTGGACTGAACTACTAAAATCCTCAACATAACATTGTCAAAGTCAAAAAGATCAATATATGCATAGCTGAATTACAGAGCCACACTATTGACAAAGGTGGAAGCATTAATGTTTAATGCTGCTATTACATATACGGCCTGAGGGGAGTGTCTGAAGGAGGGAAGTCTCGATGACGTAGTTGTCACACTCTCCCCTTCCCCACTAATTAGTCTTTTGGGTCCAGCAGGTAGAAATGAAATGTTTGATCAGAACCTCTTGTACAGAGTTTTAGGACATTGTTTAATTTTGTAGGATAGACATTTACATATTTTATCACAATTTGATACCACTCTGCTTTTGATCTAACCTCCTTGTGCTGCAAAAAGCAAGATTGTTTTTAGTCCGTAATCTCTTGGTAGGCTTGCATCATCGCAACCTATTTAAAGTTTAAAACTCATGTCTCCTAAAAGGGTATCTGCTATCAGAGAGTAAAGATGAAAATATAAGAACAATGAATGCTTCAAATGCAGAAACAGATGGGAAAGTAAAGTAATATAAATGATAATTCTGTAGTCGTGAGAAAGCCTCTGCCAAGCCATCTATGCATTCAAATGTAACCCAACTCTCTTTAGGATGGCGTTGGCTTGGAAGTCAAGTCAGAAGTTGCAAATTATTAGATTTTGTGTTTCGTTTGCTCTCAGGTTGTGTTTGGTGCTTAGCTTTTCCCATCATCCCTGCTTTCAGCCACGAGCAGGATGAATTGATCATTGCTCCAGTGTATTGGTGTCACTTGATTTCCCTTGCTATTTCTGTTCCACCTCTATCAGCGCAGACACACCAGGGTGGCGCCCAGAATGGGCACAGACCACTCAGCTTTTGATCAAGCAGCCAGGCCTGTCTCTTCCAGGAATAGCAAATGGCTCACAGCCCCACCAGGACACATGCCAGCCAATCTAGCCCGAGCAGAGAGCGCACCTTTCCATCCTGGTATTGTCTGGAAAATCCAGCATGACAGTTTTGCACTTGCGACGAAACCAGGGCGAGACACACAGTACGCTTAAATGGTGTGAATGACATTGGAGTGCAATTATAAGTCATTTTTACTTTCTAAATATTGACAACCCATTGTAGACAAGCCGTGGCGAGGTGTCTGGAGACCACGGTTGTTTGCTTTCCATGAAAGAAACCAATTTGTAGTCTTCTTCTCACTCTTTTGAAGTCATTCATTTGAAAAGTTTTGCTTATCTGTAGACCTTTAAGCAGTGGGGTGTAAACATCTTGCTACAATCAAGGAGTCAAGGTTCACAATAACCTGCTGGAAGAGGTCATGAATAAACTATTCTGATGCCATATCAAACTTTGCCCATCATGGCCATTGTGTCAAAACCTTTTCTAAGAAACACATAAATTAAAAATAATTCAAGTTGGTAAAATAATAGTTTTCCTTTTTTATCATTTCATTTATAATTATAATTTTTTTATAATTATCATTTATTATGGAATAAATTATATATGCATTTCAACTAGCATTTAATATTTGGGATCAGTAAAATTTGATGATTTTGAAAAAAATCTTATCTAAGTGCTTAACAGGGTGTCTTTTATTCTGTTTTAATATATAACATTTGTTTATTTATTATTCCTATATAACACACTATTCCAGTTTTATCCAATCCAATTTATCCAAAGCAAAAGTTTTTGTTTACCTAATATATGTGTGTGTGCCATGTATATTTATTATGATGCACACATGCATGTATATATTTTAGAAAAATAGGTTATGTTTATAATAAATATATTTATTATTTTTATTAAATTATATGAATATAAATATATACATGTAAATATTGTCAATATATATGCTGTATGTGTGTGTTACCCCATTGGCAGATTATTTTGCTTGTTTTAAGTAAAAACTCACTTAATTTTAGCTTGTTTTTTTTTTTCTTTCTAAAAACAAAACAGTAATTGTTTCTTGTCTAGAAAATCCTTCTTGATTTGACAATTTTTAGACATTTTGGCTGGAAATAAAACAAACAATCTAGTCTTTTTTGCCGTGCATAAAATTATACACAGAACGCACACATATTATACAAACCAAAGCTTTTATTTTGGATGTGATTAATTGTTTGATAGCACTAATGGAACTATTTTGAAATATAGCAAAAAGCTTTATACTTTAATTTTTTAAAACATGATTTTTGTTACATTTGTTGTCTATAATCTTAGAAATATTTAAATTTAGCAGAGATAACACAAATATTTTCACAAAATCATTCATTTCCATTCACAATTTCTGCAATTGTTCACTCTTTCATCATCTAAAGTTTTGAGTTTCCCGCCTGGTCGCTTGATAAATATGTCATTTCTGATGTCCAAGGGGTGAAAAAGCAAAGAGTTCATTTAGCTGATTATTGACACTTCGCACTGTGAGTGTACGTGGTTTTCTCTGAGGGGTTGTGGGACGGTTCACATGTCAGTGACGGTCAATGAATCCTAGGTGGAACTCCCAATGTGATATCACATCTAACAAGGTTTACAGCTTTCTATTTGCGGGAGGTGATGGATTTTCGTTCATAGTGCTAAGATCACAGGCAGACACAAGGGCACACGCACGTCACATGGTGAGGCATTCTCACTGCAGTGGTGTGAATTGGTCAAATGTGACTGTCGATGCATGAAGACTTAGAGGGTGTTATGATGAAAGGACGTCAGCAGTAGGTTAATTCAAGCCTTTTAATGTCATCAGCATGACTTATCCTTTAAAGAGACAGTGCGGTTTGCGTGTCAGAGTTGAAGAGTCTATTAGGGTCTCTTTGATTCGTCTTTGCAGGGAAGCCACTGAAGCGGTTACATCCATTGACCTCCGCTTTAAAGTCTTCTCATCTTAATTTTGCTGCCGCACAGTGTGGCATGCTTTCACCTTTGAGCCCCTGTTTGTGCGTGTTCAAGCTCACAGGTGTTAATTAAATGAAACAGTTGGAGACGTGGTGAGGAGAGACAGGCTGACCTTAAGATTCATGCTCAGCAAGTCAGTAAACAGCAGTACTGCTTCATTGCAGAGATTGAGTCTTCACTGACACTCATTCCCGTCCTTTAATATATAATGTGTTGTCAGTTTACCACAAGAAGAGTCTTTAAGCATGACAAAAAGAAACCATAAATAAAATGAATACAGTTAATGAACAAATGCAATAGATAAAATTATTTAAGAGTTATTTTAGTATAATTGCTATACTATTATAGTCTTTGTTAACATTATGATCATTGTAGTTGTATCATTTTTATCAGTTTTTCTAAAAGAAACTTTATAAAATATGTAAAAATATGTAGTTACCCTTTCAGTCGAATCACTTCGACGTTACATATGGGATCTCGCACGAGAGACCGTTCGTCTTCGAGTCTTT
>JAUMHP010039776.1:0-10046 GCA_032361065.1 Enteromius trimaculatus | reverse complement strand
ATTGGTCTGCTGGACTTGGTTGAACAAAAATAAACAATATTTTGTTGCTTAAGCTTATGTATTCAGTCATTATTCAACGGTATACTAAAAATCCATATGAAAAAACTTACTTCTTACTGTCAAATATTTATATGCGATTAAAATGCGATTAATGCGAGTCCCAGCCCTAATGAAAACTATATAGGACAAGTTGTAATAATGTAATAAAATACTGTACAACAGTACAATAACTCAAGTGATATATAATAGATTTATAATAGCATCAATTTTATGTACAATACCTTAATTATGAATAACAATAGATACATAATAGTAAATAGAATGTAGAAGTAAATTAAATCATAGTAAATAGGCTGTGGTTGTAACGTCCGCAGCCGGCAATGTCACCCTTTGGCCGATAGAAGACACTCTTACCATTCCGTTTCACTGCTCTCAGTTATACACTGGACTCTGGATCTCCCAGAACACACCTCTTCCCTACAGCTTTCTTTTTATCTCCACCCACACACTGTACCCTCGAGCCCCCTGCTGAGACCCTTGTGAAGCCGACTCAGGCAATGGATCCTCTGGAGGTTCCACCGGTGGCTGCAAAACCCACAGAGGTGTTGGCCATCGCTAAAGCCACACTGGAGGTTCTGCCGGTGGCTGCACTGATCCCAGAGGTGTCGGATGAGGAGGGCGAGTTCCTAGAGGTTCCGCCAGTGACTACATAACTCCCAGAGATGTTGGTTCCAGCCGTGGAGTCTCTAGAGGTTCCGCTGGTGGTTCCACGGCCTACAGGGCAATCAGTGTGCGCCATCGAACCCTTGCCTTACCGTGCCACAGCCATAGATGCTCAGCCCAGCTTCCAGCAGATTCTAGTCTGCTGTTGTTCCGTCCAGTTCCCGAGTCACAGCCAGGAGAGCCATTGTTCTGTCCTTTCCCAGAATCACAGCCCCTAGCATCCTGCCCAAATCAGCCTTTGAGGCCATCCTTGGACTCTTGACCAACCCTGTACCCTGCTCCCATTCCACCTGCTCAACCCTGGAGGTCCTCTGTCCCTGTGCCAGTTCTGTCCCTGGAGTGCGTCTCTGCCTCTGCTCCACCCCCTGGAGGGTGTCTCTGCAGCTGGCTCCTGCCTGGAGAGCTTATACCACTGCTCTTTTCTTTGCCATCAGTGAACTCCAACCACGTACAGCCGTAGAGGCTCTGTTTTCTGGTCCTGCCTGTTCCACACTGGAGGGCATCACTGTCTCCAGCATCGCCCTGGTGGGCATCACCATCTCCTGCTCGGCCTTGGGGGGTGTCTCTGTCACCAGTGGGTGTCTCCACTGTCAGCTCCATCGCTTCTCTTGGCTCTGTGGGGAGCATCTGGAAGCCGCTTTTTAGAGGGGGGGCTATGTGACATACCCAGCCGGCAATGCCACTCTTTGGCGCTAGAGGGCACTCTTACCATTCCGTTTCATCCTGCTCTTAGTTATACACATCTCCCAGAACACACCTCTTCCCTACACCTGCTGCTTTCCTAGTGCTGTATCCGAAATCGCATACTACTTAAGTAGGTACTACATTTAAAACTGAACCTACTACCCGACCGTTAAAAAGTGTGTTCTATATAGTATGAATGTGGGTAGTATGAATGGAATTCGGACGTACTACATCCGCCATATTGATGTTGTCAAGTGTCATGCATCGTCACAACAGCGCATCCGTTTATTTAGATTGTTAAACAAGTGTAATTTAATCACAATAAACAAAGTTTTTTTTTCCTGAGGTACTTACACTCGAAATGAGCCGTGTCTAAACATTCTGCAATTTTTTTAATATGATGCCTCCTCTCCCGGAGCCTCATGGGATAGAAAAGTGTCCATGGTATGCATACTGCAAAATTCGGGCGGAAGTAGTAGGTCATCCGGGTATTTCTTGCCTACTAAATTTCGAATTCTATGGATTTGTACATACTACTCGCTTCGTCTACTGTTTTTGGCGTACTAAATAGTAGGGAAGTATGCGATTTCGGACGTATTATAGATTTTTAAATGTCTATGCTCGCACACACACAACATGAAATCTCACGGTTAATAGAGTGACGATGGCAGAGGGAACCGAACGATCTAAAGCAGTGGTTTTCAACTGGTTTGGCCGTGGGATCCTGTGTCCAATGATCATTAATAAAAACAAAGCAAATTTATGAGCTTAAAGGACATGGTATAACATCTGGCAGGACAGGATAGTTCGGTTTTCTGAGGTGAGAGACTTTTTATTTCTTGACCAGTTACGAAAATAACAATAGAATAATGTCACTGATAATAAAGTCTTTTAAAATGAAAAAACCTTGCATAAGAAAACATTTTCCTTAAATAACCACATAAACATCACATAAGGTCTCTCTAAATTAGTGTGTTATAATAATGTTAATAATAATAATAAAAAAAAAAAAAAGTAAAAAAAAAAAAAATCAATATACATAAAAATAATCAAGAGTATTTTTTCTGCAGTAGCCTACATAAATTTTAAAACACTAAAAATGCCTTTCCAGTACTGCATTTACAAAAATATGGATAATAATAAATTACTTTTTAAGAAATAAAGCAGAAATAATAGAAAACATGGAAAATTAAGATACAAAGCAAAGCTTAACTAAAAATGTATTTGTAGTGATGGAAAACATTCACTTTATTTAGTGTACATTGCAAGAGGTTTCAAACTTGTATTTATCATGCCGTCCTGTGTTTACCTGTGTTATTATTGTCATCTGTTCCACGTGTTCCTTGTATTGTGTTTTCATTCTTGAACTCTGAGCCAGCTACGGAGGCCGTTGGACATTTGCTCTGCATAAGACTGGCCTCGGAGACCATTGAACCTGCACCCAGACCTGACCAGGCTGCCGGAACGACTCAGCCCGAACCTGACCCAGGTACGAACTTGGCCTTAAGGGCCACCATTAACCTATCTGTTCTCCTGTTTGCAGGAGCAGGTGGGCATCTCCGCCGTCTGCTCCGCCCTGGAGGGCATTCCCGCTGTCCGATTCGCCCAGGTAGGGGTCCCTGCTGTCTGGTCCACCTAGGGAGGCATCTCCGCCGTCTGATCCTGCCAGAATTCGTGGGAGAGCCTGACTCACCTAGGATCTGCATGCACTCCATGATGTCCGGAAGGCCTCCCGAGACAATTCTGGGACAATTTCCATTCCACCATTGATACCCACCTTACCAGTTCACTCAACGCCCTGCTTCCAACACCATTGAACCCATGCAACTCGGGGCTACACATCTCACTCAGGAGTAGAGAGGCCGACGCCGAGAGAATAATCTATGCATGTACTGCGGTCAGGCTGGTCACATCAGGGCTAACTGTCCCATTCGTCCTCCACGCACCAAGCCTTACAGGGTGAGTGTAACTTCTCTTCCATCTGTAATGAGAATTGATGCATGTTTAAAATTCCAAGAACACGTTGTACAGACTAAGGCCTTTATTGATTCTGGTGCTGCTGGGAAATTCATAGATCAGGATTTTGCCATTAAAAATTGTATTCCTCTTGTTCCATGTTCGCCCACGGTGTCTGTCGCAGCCCTCGACGGCCGACCCATAGGGTCTGGAAGGATTATTCAAGGAACCCAAGACTTAACCTTGATCACCAGCTCACTTCACTCTGAAACCATCTGCCTGCACGTCATCAATTCTTGGTCTGCCTTGGTTGGAACATCACAGCCCCATCATCGCCTGGAACTCACACTCCATCTCACAGTGGTCACCATCATATCAAGAGCGGTGTCTGGCTAAAACTAAGAAGAACATTCACCAAGTTCACCTCACCCCCACTGAATCGTCAGACATCTCATCTCTTCCCGATCAATATCACAACCTACTGAAGGCCTTCAGTAAGGAGGAGGCTACACAACTTTCCCCACACCGTCACACTGACTGTGCCATTGACTTATTACCTGGGACTACTCCACCACGAGGCAGAATATTTCCTCTTTCACAACCAGAATCAGAGTGCATGAGTCAATACATTAAGGAGGAACTAGCCAAGGGCTTCATCAGGCCTTCGACATCACCTGCCTCGGCGGGATTTTTCTTTGTCAAAAAGAAAGATGGAGGACTACGACCATGTATAGACTACAGAGCACTTAACGAAATCACTGTTAAATTCAAGTATCCACTACCACTCGTCCCTGCTGCTCTGGAACAACTTCGCACCGCTCGCTATTTCACCAAGTTGGATCTTCGCAGTGCTTATAATCTCATCAGGATCCGTGAGGGGGATGAGTGGAAGACCGCCTTCTCAACGACCAATGGGCACTATAAATATCTCGTTATGCCCTTCGGTCTCTCCAACAGTCCATCCTGTGTTTCAAGCTCTTGTGAACGAGGTATTCCGTGACATGCTCAATCAATCAGTCATTGTGTATATTGACGATATACTGATCTACTCTGTGGACCTCCCTACACACATCCAACACGTCAAAGCTCATTGAGAACAGACTATATGCTAAACTATCTAAATGTACATTCCATTAGACAAGGGTGGCATTTCTGGGTTATATCATCAGTGCCGACGGGGTCGCCATGGACATTCAAAAAGTCAATGCAGTAGTCAACTGGCCACAACCTCAAACCCTCAAAGAGCTCCAGAGATTTCCGGGACCGGGAAATCTCCTGTATCTTACGCTCTGTCTGGCCGTTACTTTGAGGATGGTATCCAGAGGATAAGCTGATGGAGACTCCCAAAAGGCGAAAGAACTCCTTCCATACACGGGAGGTAAACTGAGTCCCTCTGTCGGACACAATGTCCTCCGGGATGCCAAAGAGCCTGAAAATCTGAGAGAAGAGTATTTGAGCAGTGTTCATGGCAGTAGGTAGACCAGGTAGAGGTATTATTTTACATGACTTGGAGAATCTGTCTACTACTACCAGGATAGTAGTAAAGCCGTCTGAGTTCGGTAAATCTGTAGCAAAATCAATGCCAATATGGGATCATGGTCTCTCTGGTATTGACAGGGGAACAAGCTTACCCTCTGGTAGGTAATGTGGTGTAGTTTTCATGGCACAGACAGAGCATCCTTTGACATAACGATAGACATCATGCTTCATTTCAGGCCACCAGTAATGGTTCTGGAGTAGCAGAAGGGTAAGCTTACCACAAGTGTGCACTGAATCCAACACGGTTTGTCTCATTGTGGCAGGTACATATAGGCGATTAGGTGGTCTGCCTGGTGGAGCTGGGTCCTGGATGGTGGCTTGTTGGATCTGCATATCGAGAGGCCATTGTATAGGTGCAAGGAGTGTGTCTATAGGTCAGATGGTACCTGGGTTTTCAGGAACAGGATCAGGCTGGTGGAGACGGGAAAGGGTGTCCGCTTTGGTGTTTTTTATATAAGTTAGCGAACCCAAGTAAGCGTTGTAGCTCCTTTACTGTGGTGGGTACTGGCCATTTTTGCACCGCTGTCACCTTCTTTGGGTCCATGTCGATTCCTTTGGGTGTTATATAATAGCCCAGGAAGTGCACACGATCCAGGTGGAACTCACATTTTTCCCCTTTTAGTTAGAGTTGGTAGTCTCGAAGCCGTTGGAGAACCTGCTTGACATGAGAAACATGGGTGGTGATATCATTAGAATAGATCAGAATGTCATCAATATAAATGACTACAAATTGATGGAGCATATCCCGAAACATCTCTTTCATGAAGTTGGCTAGACCATACAGCATCACGCAGTACTCATAGTGACCACTAGGTGACAAATGCAGTTTTCCACTCATCCCCACTACGAATGCGGATTAAATTGTATTGAAGGTAAGAGGAAGCGTCCAACCTTGACGCTGAGCGTTCTTTTAAGCAGCGCCGCTGATTTCCAACAGGTGCTAGTACTCAGGTGATAATGAGCGATTCCCCAGTGACTGCGTGCTTTCTGTGATGGCTGATTCAGGATCAGGTGAGTGTAGGTGAGAATGGTTGACTGGTGACTGCGTGTTTTCTGTGAGAGCTGATTCTGGAACAGACGGTGACAGTGTGACATATCACTTATCCACAGAGCAATGGGATTTTTTTCAGCTTCAGCAGCACTGAAAAACATTGCTCATATTTATTTAAAAGTTTAAGTCTATAATTTAACAGCACCTCATGTTGGTTCAGTCTACTAAATGAATAAATGTACATTTAAAGGGGAAAAAAATCACATGCAGAATAAATAATAATAGATATAACAAATTTTGCCTGGTTAAAACCTAACTGGGCATAACATTGTACTGTTTAATAAACAGTTTTGAGAATCTCAGTGTGTAGATATTGTGACGGCCGCCTATCAGCGCTGCCCTGGCAATCAACAATCCGCACCTGGAACCCATCTGCCCAGCCCGATCACGACTGAACGAGTATAAAAGAAACCCGAAAATGTTGAGCAACGACTCCATTCTGCGAATGCTGACACCTAACTTACCTTTGCTTTTCCCCCAGACGTCACGCCGTGATCGAGTCCACCCGGGCCACCGCGCACCATTGGAAGCACCGTTTACAAACACCTGGAAGAAGGAAAAAGGGATCACAGTTCGTCACTGCCACGCTAAGCACCGCCACCGTCACCATCACCGTATTGCAATACTTACCCTTTTCTGTTCAATAAATCCACCCATCGGAAGTTTTTGTGTTCACCACATCTGTGTCTGTCGTGCTCTCTAGCGCCAGGGATCACACTGGTGGAGAATGTGGGCATTACTTGGCCTAGAGACCGACAGAACGAAAAAAAAACCGTTTAACACAAAACCCATCACTTATATCTGTTTCTCTTTTCTCCATCTCACAGGCGTGCGTCTCTCTCCCCCAATGTCATGCAGGATTATCTCCGGCAGCTGACCGAGATCAGCACATGACAACAACAGTTTTTTGAGCATTTGGCAGAGCGCCATGGGAAGCTGGAAGAGCGCGTCGCGGAGATGCGCTTCGTGGCAGCCCAGACTACGCTGCTCCTGGATCCTCACACCGCCGCCTGCCACCTACTGCCGAAGCTAACAGCTGATGGCGACGTTGAGAGTACAAAGCCCTGTGAGTCCCTGGGATGAGCCCATGCCGACGGACCCACCGACACCGGCTAGGCACCCCAAGAGGCGCCACGCATCTCTGTTGAAGTTCAGGGTAAAACCTACAGAGCGGTCCTTGACTCGGGGAGCAGCATCACACTCGTCAGGCCTGAGGTGGTAGGACCCCGGCCAGTCTCGAGAAGCACACTCCCGGTCACCTGCGTGCATGGGGACACCCAGCATGTCCCAACTTCCACCCTCAGCATCAAACGAGGAACAGATAAAACCGTGGTAGAAGTTGGGGTAATTAATGGCTTACCTGTTCTGGTTCTCCTAGGGTGCGACTGGCCGGGGTTCGAGGAAGCCCTGACCCACGCAGCACAGCCCAGCCGCCCTGCCCGAAGGCGCCGACGCTGGCCATCCCAGGAGACCCGACCAGCCTTCGCCACAACGGATGGTGAGGCCCCCTCTCGTGGCACTAATGTCTATTTAGATGTTTTCCAACAGGTCACGGGAGGGGGAGCCTTTGGAGTGGCGCAGAGAGAGGACGAAAGGTTAAAGCATTGTTGGAAGCAAGTTCGAAGGATCGATGACAGAGAAATTCATCCGGCCCCTCACCCTCTCCCACACTTCATCGTCCAGAACGGTCTTTTGTACTGTGTGGCCCAGAGGAGGGGTGAGAAAAAACGGCTCCTGGCGGTGCCTCGCAGCAAGACAGAGACCATCATAGAGCTCACTCACTCCCACCCAATGGCGGGGCACCTGGGAGCCGACAACACCACGCGTCAGGGACCGGTTTCACTGGCCAGGCCTTGAGGCGGAGGTGAAGAGGTTTTGTGCGGCTTGCCCCATGTGCCAACTCACTTTGCCCAAGAAACCTCCCCCAGTCCTCTCATCCCCTTACCCATCATCAGGGTGCCCTTTGAGCGGATCGGCATGGATATCGTGGGGCCGCTGCTGAAGTCTAGCAGGGGTCACGAGTGCATCCTGGTTATAGTCGACTACGCGACTAGATATCCAGAAGCCGTACCACTTCGCAAGGCCACCTCAAAGGCAATAGCACAGTCCTGGCTGACCAGGGGACCGCCTTTATGTCCAGGCTAATGGCTGACCTGTGCCGGCTGCTGAAGATTGACCAGATCAAGACTATCACCCCCAGACAGACGGACTGGTTGAACGATTTAACAACGTAGGAGGACGAGCTGCTGGAACAGTTGGGAAGGGCCCGGTACATCACTACCTTAGATCGGCCACCGATCAGCGCTGCCCTGGCAATCAACAATCCGCACCTGGAACCCATCTGCCCGGGTCAATCGATCACGGTCGAATGAGTATAAAAGAAACACAGAAACCCGAAAATGTTGAGCAACGACTCCATTCTGCGAATGCTGACGACTAACTTACCTTTGCTTTTCCCCAAGATGTCACGCTGCGATCAAGTCCGCCCCGGGCCACCGCGCACCATTGGAAGCACTGTTCACGAGCACCTGGAAGAAGGAAAAAGGGATCACAGTTTGTCACTGCCACGCTGAGCACTGCCACCGTCACCATCACCGTATAGCAATACTTACCATTTTCTGTTCAATAAATCCACCCTTCCACCATTTAATTTGAATTTAACAAATTAAATGTGTTAGTGCTGCCCATGTTACATGTTTTTTCCTTGAGATATATATTTTAGTATATATATATAAATCACCAGCTCCATCACCCAATCACAGCGCTCACTCTCTCTTGAGTATTGATCACCTCCACTTGTCACCACTAATGAACCTCATCAGTCACCACCACACAGCACTCCTTGTCCAAGCTTGTTCTTTGATGAAGTGGACTAACCCAAGGCAAGATCGATTTGCATTATTGACTTACCTTATTTAATTACCTTTATATCCTCTCTGTGTACCTGCAGTATCTGTGTCTCTCCCAGGCTTCCTTGTGTTCCTCCAACGTTCCTTCGTCTCTCCTCTCCTTCGTTCTGCTCCGCTCCCT
This sequence comes from Enteromius trimaculatus, assembly GCA_032361065.1. Lineage (NCBI taxonomy): Eukaryota > Metazoa > Chordata > Actinopteri > Cypriniformes > Cyprinidae > Enteromius > Enteromius trimaculatus. The sequence goes on along the minus strand of JAUMHP010039776.1, from coordinate 1,063 downwards.
GGATTCTTGCAAAAGGCATTAATTATTGAACTGTTCTATCCCTGTGAAACGATCTACTTCAACTATACTCACCATTATTGCTTCCCCTGCACTGTAAATAAAGACACTTTGATTTACTTACCCGCAGTGTCCCGTCCGCTTCTTGACATATATATTATTTTGCAAATCTTCTTTGTAGTAATTGCTCTTTTTGTCATCTTTCATGTCAGAGTCAGTCATGTGACAGATTGAGAAAATTACCTCCAATTATATAAATGCAATCGAATTGTCATTAAGTGGACGGAACACAGGAAGTAAGTATTAAACAGTGTATTTTATTTACAGTGCAGATGGTGATAAACAGAAACAATGAATCTTTCAAGAGGTGAGTTAAACAGAAGTCGTTCAGTTGGAATAACACAGTTCAATGATTCCTTTCTTTATTTCAATCCACAGGAGACCAGGAGCGGAGGACAACAAAGGAGCGATAAAGACAAGGAGAGCCGATGAACAGCCACACACCACACACACGTTTGGAGAAGTACACAGGAGCCAGGGAGAAACACAACACTGTAGGGAGACAAGGAGAATGTTCAGGTAAGTACACAGGTTAGTATCTCAAAGGATATGATCATTAGAGATGAGTCCACTTCATCCATAGATGAGCTCGGATGCTGAGTGACGTGTGGTGTGTGCTTATATGTGGTGGTTAATGGTAACTTGAGTGGATTCAGGTGGTGGTGAACAGGTGATCAGAGTTCGGGTGATTGTGAGCGTTGTGTGGAGGTGAGGGTGCAGCCTGCTGTGCCTGTGACACGAATAGAATGTGACATATTATTAGACATACACAGCGGTTAACACATGAATTATGACAACAGCCTTGCACACAAACACACACACGTACTGTATGCATGTGTAAATACAGCCATCCATATATAAATAAATAAATAAATATATATATATATATATATATATATATATAGAGAGAGAGAGAGAGAGAGAGAGAGAGAGAAAGAGAGATTGTCACGAATGAATGGAGAGACACTCGAATCCAAGTGCAGAGTATCTTTAATGAGAGAACTCA
>JAUMHP010039775.1:0-10053 GCA_032361065.1 Enteromius trimaculatus | reverse complement strand
CTCAGGTGCCTCTCATCACTGCGTGAGTATAAGAGGGCACGCGCACAGTGCACCTGCAGCTTTTCGCTGAAGAGCCGTTGCCGGCTTCAGCGCGACCCTAGAGGGAACGTGGGTTACGTTCGTAACTAGACGTTACCCTTTCAGTCTAATCACTTCAACGTTACATATGGGAACATCCCATGGAACAGGCCACACTCTAGAGCCGCGTTACGCAGAGATCCCCTGCCAACTGGCGAGACACTTTTTAGCTTTTCCAGTTTGTTAACAGAGGAATCTGCACATAGCCTTCTCAACCTCCCCACGCCCCGTATGAGGAGCGATATATGCTTTCAGTGGTGCTGAATCAAACGGTTGAGGGCGGAGCGCAAATTCAATATATCGATATGAATATGGATATAATTGAAGGGAAACACAGCCTTGTGTAGACCATGGAGATGTTTTTGCCACACCTCTGGCGAAGGAGACCAGAGGAAGCACAGCCGGAGCTACTCCGCTCTAGACCGACTGCGGTGCAGGGAGGACTCAGGTTATGCATGATTAGGCGCGGGTTCCATGGAAGTGGCGAAGCAAGCCGGCACCAGCCGGTCTTCTCACTCACCTGCTGTCCTGATCAAGGACCCGAGAAGACACGGCCTCTACGAGGAGGTCATAGAACCTGGCGAAGTTGTTGGGTGTCACCCAGCCCGCAGCTCTGCAGATATCCGCTAAAGAGGCGCCATGAGCCAACGCATGGGACGAGGCCATACTCCTTGTTGAGTGAGCGCTCAGTCCTATGGGGCAAGGCATCTCTGTGGGTCCTCACCACGGGAGGAACACCATTCGACGAACAGACCCCATCTCTGAGCGTAAGCCAGCCTCGTGTTTGAGTGATGGTATCTAACTGCCGTGAATTCCTGGGCCATTCCGAATAGGCCAGCCTGGGAGATGGGGGCGTCGAGAAAGCGTACCTTCTCAGCGTCCAGCACCTGCGCCAGGGTTAGCCAGAGATGGCGCCCGTAGAGAATCACCCTCTGATGGTGCAGAAGACATCTCAACCTCATGGGGTGCCTCGAAGGACACAATCGGGCCTGCCGTAGCAGGGGGAGCGGTCTCCTCCGAGAACATCACGGGACTATGCGGTGCGTCAGAAGTTCGCGCAGGTGTTGCACTGGACGAAGCATTCTGGACAGTCACCTGGAGGTCCCCCATGCGTCTCGCCGTGGCAGCTGTTAACTTGCTACGGTCCAATGACTTACCACAGGAAGAGCGCGAGGGGAGCCTGCTCACGAGTGAGAGGTGGGTCCTCAACGTAGCCAAGGTCATCAGCTCGCAATGAGCACATTGACCTTCCACGAACGCTGCCTGAGACATGACAGACAGCACTCGTGACCGTCCGACGAGGTGAGGAAACTTTAGTAAAAGCTCAAAGGCAAATAGCTCTCTCTGGCGAGTTCCCATATGTAACGTCGAAGTGATTCGACTGAAAGGGTAACCTTAAGAAATATGACTGGAGTAAAGAAAAATGTTCTAAAATGCTTAAATGTAACGAATTCACAGGAATATACAACATTTTAAAATATATTCAAATATAATATTAAATATAATTTCACGAGTTCACACTTCCTTATGATAACAACTAGAGCGTATTTTGGTGTGCTGTCCGGGGAGCGAGACCGGATGTCGGCGAACGCCAAGCCCTAGAAGATGGAACCCTAGGGGGTAGAACCCTAACCAGGGCTGAGCTCGACGTCCGGCTCGAATCCCACTCGCCCCCCCGGAAGGCGCGAAATAATGGTGGAGAAGGGGAGGAGGAGGGATGCAAAACGAGATAAAGAGAAGAGGAAAGGTGCCTATTTAAGGGGGATGGTATAAAGATTTGATTGGCTGGGAGAAAATAGACTGATCAGAAGATTGAAAACAGCTGAAGCTAATCATATCAATCATTGCTCCTCCCGAAACTTGTTTTGACAAACATCACTAAATGGTAAAAAAAGGCTTGGTTAGAGACTTCTTTTAACTTCTTTTTATGTATTTAATTTTTTAGAGCATTATAAATAATGTAAAACAAATACTTCTTCCTTCTTCTTAAGGTGTTTTCTTTAAATTAATTTCTTTAAAAAAGACATGAATAAAAGGTTTATTTTCCAAGATTTATTTAGTTATTTTTCTTCTACAAAACTTTGTATAATGAGTCTTAAGATGTTATAATAGAATAATTCAACTATACTATAGAATAATTCAATTCTTTTTTCTCTCTCTGCAAAATCTGTGTAAAATGGTCATAAATGTGTTAAAACATTAGAGGATAATCATAATAATAATATAATATTTAATAGAATTTTGAAATTTAATTCTGTTGTCTATTCATTTATGTTTCCCAAAATGTATAATAAACATAGTTTTAGTCCCAGTGTCATGTATGAAATCAATGTCCTTTTTCATAACACAAAGTCATTTTGATTAAAAACCCCATAAGATTTTACTCAGATGCTGATTTCTCGATTTATGACAAAAAGTTAAAAAATTATTCTTATGTATAGCTTTTGGAAAAATAAATCCATATAGAGGAGTTGTTTTACCTTGCCGTCTTTGTGTGTGCCTGCTTTTTTATTGTAAAACAAATAAATGAACAAATAATTTTGAGCTCTGAATCGTCCACGTTTCATAAACTGAAATTCACTGGAGTAGTAGGTGATTAGCTTAACTTCACTTATTATAGTATGCAATAAACTAGAAGTCATTGTCACAGACATTGATCTGTTTGCATCATCGTCTACTCTACCTTTAAGAACACTCAAGATACACCACAATAATTGTGAAGACTGCTCAGTGACCACAAGTGGTTAAGAATTAATTTCTTCATCTTAAGCTTTGAAAAAAAGCAGCTTAATGCAGTAAGAAGCATTTATACTACAAACTATTATGCAGCATATTATTATTGACCATTTAAAACGAACAGAGAATAGAGAACATCCTGAGCTCCTCGATCAAAACAAACAACTATATACTCGTCTCACAGTTTGGGCTGAATTTGACATTCCATTCCTTCTGCATACATGCTAACATGTGTAATATTTAGAGGTTTCATGCAACAGTGATCAGTCTGAATATTTATATATCACCACCTCATGATCTTCTCCTTTTGTAGATGTAGTAACCTACAATAAGAACAATTATACATATTGCTATAAATGCTATTGCTGCAGCAGACAGTGAAGGATCTGGTTCACAGTTAAAACATTTTCCATCTGCAAAATAAAAAAAATGTATAGTAAATGTTTTGTTTTACTTTTTTTGAAACGAACATTATAAATTATTGAAAAGCATAAAGGCATTTAAATGAAATTATCTGAGGCCAGCAACATTAATCTAGTTCATTATTCACGTATGAAGCATATTTTAGTGTGCTGTTCCGGGGGAGGGCTCCAAAGCCAGAATATAGCTCCAACCAACAAACCCACCCCATCCCAGGCATAGGATGAGAAATGGAGTGAGGAGTTGGGGCAGAGAAGGAAAACGGTTGTATACAGTACAGGAGTATGTAGACAGTGAATATATTTGCATGTAATGAGCTCGTTAGGATGATTAGCTAAACGAGACACACCTGTGCCTATTTGACAGATTATCTGATTTGCTCCTCCCGAACCTTGTTAATAATAATTTGTCTCCTTTGACAAATATGTAAAAGGTTGTATTTCTGCTGATATTTACCCCATTTAACTGACAGTGGTTCTGTCAGACTGCTGTGAACAACAAAACAGTCATAGGATCCTCTGTAGTTTCTGTCGATCTTCACACTGGTTCTCATCTGAAAGGTTTCATCATTATTATGTCTGACTCCAGAAGATATTTGCTTCTCAAGGTCGGTTCTGTCCAGTCTGATGTTCATCTCAATATCTCTGGGGTAGAAACCAGTGACCAGACAGATGAGATCCAGCTTACTCTGATCATCAGGAGCTTTCCTCGCAAACACATGAACATCTGGTGAAGCTGGAACAGGGAAAAAATGCAATCAACAACAAACTTTAAATTGTCTGTCAAGAAAAGTTGCATTCTTACTTTCCTTAAAGCAATATCACAGAAAGGAAACAAAAAATATGTCATTGCAACATTTGTTTTTTAAATCCTTCAACTCATTAAATTTCATAAATTTCACAGTTTAGGGTAAAGTGCATGTGATTAAAGAAGATACCTTTAAAAGTGAGTTGAGAAATAAGTTGTACTAATAATTTTAATATACTTAAAAATTTAAGACAGGAAATGAAGTTTTTAAGGTGGTTTACTTTTTACAATGAAAGTCGTACTGGTTTGAATATTTATCCACTGGCTAAAAGTGTCTTTAATGGTGATGATAATGATAAACAACCACTGTACCAAGACAAAATTAGAGTGAAAAACACAAACACACATGATTATGATCAGAGCTTACTCTTAAATGTGTTGTTAAAGGTGAAGATCCACCTAGCGCAGTCGTTGAGAAAACCTTTCATCGATGGGTTTAGTGTAGTTTTATAATCCATTTTGGTTTCTTTGTTTTTCTTCCGTGGAAGTGGGATGTTGTAACTGTAAGTAGAGGTATGGGTGTTTTCTCCATCGAATGAGTAATTATCAGAGGCCTCAATTCATCACCGTTCCATCGGGACGTTTCTCTACTTCACAGCCAACTATTCTCTGGAGAGTGTGAGAATCTAAAATCACACAAATCATCATGTTTTTAACTGTAATTATGTTAAATTTAAATAATATGTATTTTGGAAATCAATCAATATATGTGAAATGTTGACCATATCATCATTTTACACGTGCCTGAGTTGAGCCAATCTGGGCAACAAATATAATTTGTATATTTGTGCTCCAGGATCACATATTTAAGTAAATATTTAAAAATATATAACAGCAATGTATTGGCAGCAGGATTGCCAGTAATGTAAAGCAAAGTTTCAAGGGTCAAGAGCCAAACTAAAGTAAACACTGACCACTGTAATGGTTGTTGTTAAAAATCTCTTTTGTTGGATACTTTCTAAAAGCTCATAATTGGGAATTGGGAAAATTATGTTTTGCATGTATATGTATTTAACTCAGACTTAGCTTTTAAACTTATAAAGTGAATGACACGAGACAACTAACCTGACTTTTAATAAATTGTTATATGTGTGATAGTTCTGCAAATCTGCGTTCAGGACAAGTTACACTGAAGTACCAGTGGAGGAACCATGGGGAACCCAGTGAAGGACTGTCACTAACTCAACATGGTGTAGCTCTCGTGGTTATCGGGAAAATTCACTTTTTGCTATGAGTAACACAGCTGACTTCAAGATATTATGGCCACTCTGTATCCTCTGAGCGAGTTTTTAAGACGGACGTGTCGTGCCATCACAGGTGGCCGAGTGAATGCTAAGTGGTATCTAGTCCCAAAGGAACCCTACAAAGTCCCTAAGAATGGATACTATGGGATTTTCAGAATAATCCAATATCACTGACTGGATTCTAGATTCCATCCTTCGGGCCAGAACTGGATCTTACAATAACTTAATAATTATGTACCCTTGGTAGTGAACGCCTTTAGGTTGTAGGGATCCTCCTAGGGGCTACTTGATGAAATGACATTTGTTTTTATTCTTAAATTCCTTAGCTGGCTAGCTGTTGATGGGAGAACATCCCTAAACTCACCAGCACACTCTGTAGAATATGTGCACAGATCATGTAGGTTTTTTAAGAACAAGTCTCTATTTTCCGGTGGTCCTTCAGGAGCTTTGTCCCAGTCATCTGTGGTCAGATTTTCTCTTTCCCAGGCTTGTTTTTCATTACTGTAGTGAGCGATCTGTCTGTCATCAGATTCACCCACAGCTGTGAACTCAGGAAACGGACCTGCTTTGGTTAAACCTGTATACATGTAGTACAGGCAGTGTTTCTCTGAAGGAGATAAAAAACAACAATAAAAGAAACTGCTAATACGCATGTGGTAAAATAATGCAGGTTTTTTTTTTTTTTTTTAATTCTTACTTAAACTGAAACATGAACTCCAAACTACACTCCCAGAAATAAAGTTATAATATGTACACTTTAAGTAATGTGCATCTTTAAGGTACCAAAATTGACCCTTTAGGTACAAACATGTAGCTTTTGAAAATGTACTGCCCAAGTGACGGCTTCTGTTCCTTTATTTCTGAGATTGTAGAGGCTTTAGTTTACCAGCTATAACCAATTCTATTCCGTTGCAGGATTTATTCCTAAAGCTGAACATAGCTAAACGACAAAAAAAAAGAAAAATGTGTCAAAAGTTTCTGCCCAAATGGTGCAATTTAGTAACATTAAAAATAGCACCATACCAGTGTTTCTCTGAGTGCCCCGATAGTGCACAACAAGCAAACCAGCAGAATCAAACACAGGAAACAGTTTACAAAGCCACAAAACAACAACATAATGGAAACTAGGTTTAGGTTAAGTTCATTATGCAGACAATTAACAAAGTCTCACATTCACATAATTTCTCTTTTAAATGCAAATGTAATATTGTACTTACCAAGATTTTAATATAAGCCTATTTGTGACTATTTCAACCAGTAAACTATATATTGCCTTGGTTAAAAATACTAACTGTATAAGTCCCATATTTGACTGGTTCAGTTTGGTTTTGGTTCAGCTTACCTTGTTTCGCAGTGCTTTGATTAAAATGTCAAAATAAAAAAAAAGAATAGAATTTGCCAAATCATTTCTGTAAACAGAAAACGTTTTCAGATGCGCGACCTGAACAGATCAACAGTGAAGTGAAAGTGTATAAGGTTTCTTCCAGGTGTTATTATTGAGCGCATTGCTGCCCCTAACCCTGCTGATGACATTACACTTTCGTTTTCCATGCCGGATATTTCATGAACGAATGAATGACACATTTATATAGCGCTTAACTGTGTAGTACCATACACCCAAAGCGCTTTACAATCATGTGGGGGGGTCTCTCCTCAACCACCACCAGTGTGCAGCATCCACCTGGATGATGCGACGGCTGCCACAGGACAACGGCGGCAGCGCGCTCACCACACACCATCTACAGGTGGAGGAGAGAGAGATACAGCCAATCAATGGATGGGGATTATTATTTCATCTCATATAACATATAGCAAGTCATGTAACATCTTCTTCAAACGCTTCTTTTGTACACTACTGATCCCAAAGCACAGATCCACACAAGCAAAAGTCTAAACCTAAAATAAAAATAGTAAAAATAAAATAAAACATATGCTACAAAGATAAACAGAGGATCGGGTTGATTTGTCTTGTAGAATGTGTTTTGTTACTGTAAATATGAGACAAGCACTGCGTTTCATAAGTTCCACCTATGGTCACAACATCCATTGAACAATGGAAGCTTGTAGTTGCTTTTTTAAAGCTCGAGATCAAAGCCCACAATAAAGCACACTGTCTGATTCTGGTTCTAGCTGAAAATGAAAAGTGCATTTAATAGGGATGTAATGGTATTGTAAATACCGCCGTACCGCAATATCACATTTTTTCGATAATACCATGGTCGCATGACTCGATAAAACAATAGGTCCTCTGAGAAAGGTTTGCTCAGGCGAATGAAGCGAACAGGAGGTAGCGGGAACTACAATTCCCATCAGCCCAAGCGTGCTCATCATTCTTTGAGGTCTGTTGTTAATACAGATCAGTGTTGCCGACTTTGCGACTTTGTCTCTATATTTAGCAACTATTCAGACCCCCTTGGCGACATTTTTCCCTAAAAGCGACTAGCGACAAATCTAGAGACTTCTTGGACAAACCTCAGCGAGTCTCTGGTATACTGCCGCGCTAGCATGAGTTCTTGTTCTCTCAGCGCACACGCACCTCTCTCTGCGTCTGTTTTGATCAGTGAGAGAAACAGAGCTTTCAGTTAAAATAGATATTATGTTGCTTCTTCTGTAACTCTATTTTACATGTAAATAGAGCCAAAATCACAGCATTATTAGGAATTATAAATATAATTATAAACGATTATAAATAAGGATTTTAATCTAGATTAACATCTTGTAAGGTGGAGCTAGTTCAGTAGGTCTTATAATGACATGCATTTCAGTCACTATTTCATATTCATTCTGTTTTTCTAACAACAGAAACCATTAAACCATTAAAGCAAGATAATATGATGCACTGACTAATGAATATGCAAATTGACGAAGGTTTAATAATTTTTTGTTATTAAAATTCAAGTTCCTGTTTCGAAGTTTACAGATAGATGGCTAATTTGTGTGTCATTGATATGTTTAGTGTTCATGTAAACTGTTTAATAAACACTTCTGCCACTTTATTGTTTTTATAAGCTTCCTGGTCTCACTCGCCTGTGATGTCTCGCCCGTCTGTTGGACGGATTAGACAGCGGATTTAGAGTGTGGTTATGCTGAGGGCGTTCCCATACTGTTTAAAGCAGCTCGAAGTACTTGAAGAGGAATTTGTTCTCATTTCAGTCAAGTCTGTATTGAGTCATTGAGTTATGACCTGAGACTGGAAATCCAGAAATACATATAAAATGGAACTGATTTTATGAAATGAAAGTATAAAATGGCAGCATAATAATTCCCTCTTCACTCTGTCACCTATTTGAAAAAGTTCAACAATTTTTTGAAGTTGTTTTTTTTTTTAAATAAAAATCCTTGTAAATTTTTTTCTCCATGTGGCAGTGACAAAATAAAAGTAGCTAAATATAAGTCACAATGTCAGTCCCTAAAGGTTATAATTTCAGTTATATTAATATGTCATTGGTAGTTTGATGTCCTAACAGTTTGACATTGATTTGTTTGAGTCAATGTCAAATTCAACCAAGGCATAAATTAATTTGTAAAAGCAAATTCAAGTTGTAAAGTAATCTGTTTGAAAGCATTTTAGACACTCATGTTTTTTAAATATATAATTTCATAATTGATCATGCAGCAACATTTTATGTATTTTTCACCATTTTATATGTTTTTTATACTATGCGTCAAACATTAAAAATAGTACCATACCAGTGTTTCTCTGAGTGCCCCAATAGTGCACAACAAGCAAACCAGCAGAATCAAACACAGGAAACAGTTTACAAAGCCACAAAACAACAACATAATGGTATTGGGGCTGTCCTCTCCCAACAATATGGCCAGCCTCGAAAAATGCAACCAATTGGGGCTGGCAATAAAACGATAACGATATATATATATATATATATATTTTATTCTTCGTCGGTAGAAAACAAAGAAAACAAAAGCAAAACAATCCACCTCCTGCCCAGTGTCCACCAGGTAAACAATATGTACCTTTATGCCTAGGACCACCCATCATGCAATGGGTCCATACTCATCGCAGGTCATCCTGGTAAAATATCTCAGAAGTATATTTTCATTGTTTTTCACAAAACTGAGCACTCCAGGGTGATTGTGAACATGAAATATTTCAGCCCTGGCTTTTTGTTTTACAGGAAGAACATCCATCACAAGGAGAAAAACAAAGAATATATTTCTGATGTGCAGGCTTTAACACTCCTTCCGCACCATCACAAAACAGCATGGCAGTGTTCTTACACAGCTGTAGCAGTGTGTACACACATCAAAGTCTATTCATTCATCCACATTCGAATCAAGTTTACAGTGAAATTTGTTTTAATCAGATAACAATAAAAACAAATAATCCAACCTGTTAACTCAACTACACAACCACAGGCCTATATAACTGCCCAACAGTGTCGGCAAAACATTTTGTTTGGAAAACAATGATACTGTGTCTCACAGATCACTGACAAGTACAAACACCAATCACATTTACAGAAGAAAAAAAAAGTCACCCACTGCTGCTACATAGAAATGACTTTGAGGACTTTGGTAGAAATGTAGTGCAGATAAAGTCATAAGCAGAGAAAAAGCCCCTCCCTGTCCTTAAAACCTAGTGACGCCCCTGGTTCTGGTCGTGCCAAACGTCTTTTATTGAAGGATTATGGAGGCCACTGTGCTTCTAGGAACCTTAAGTGCAGCAGAAATGGTTCCCTTGTCTGTCGGTCACTATGACGTTATGTCGTGACGACAGACTGGGGTCTTATGCCTGAGAGCCCTGAAT
>JAUMHP010039774.1:0-10054 GCA_032361065.1 Enteromius trimaculatus | reverse complement strand
AATTAAATTTAAATCCGGGATTTTGCCGCGGCGGTACACGTGGCGGCAGAGGACATTTTGGTTGTCCACCTACTGTACTGTCGTGGCCCGATCTACCAGAGGCCGTGATGGAGGAGAACCTGCCGCCTCGGCCCGATCCTTGTGCGCTTGTTGGGCTGTCTCCAATGTGTGCTGCGCTGCAAGAGCGCCCTCCAGAGTGTGCTGCGCTGCAAGAGCACCCTCCAGAGTGTGCTGCGCTGCAAGAGCGCCCTCCAGAGTGTGCTGCGATGCAAGAGAACCCTCCAGAGTGTGCTGCGCTGCAAGAGCGCCTTCCTAATAAATCCCCACCCTCCCACCCATTTCAGCCTTCTGCTTCATTGCCGTCTGACAGTCCTGATGCTCACTTCCATTACACCATCCAGCCAGGGCCTAGCATACAGGACTGTCATCCGCCAGACCCGTCTGGCTCGGGGTGCTCCCCAATTCCACCTTCAGCCTCCGAAGCCAGAACTCCACCTCTGTCCTTTGACCCATCAGCTTCGCCATGGGCCTTGGCTCCCTCCTTTTCTTCGGTGCCCATCAGTCCACCACCTCCACCGGGCTCGATTGTCCCTTCAACGTCGCCTTGGTCAGACGGAGTCCATCCGCCGCCTCGGGAATCCAGTCATCCGGCTGTGCCTCTTCCATCCGTCCCACTGGCGGTGTCAGGCTCCTCCCTCCCTCCAGCTCCACCGTGGCCTTCTGGAGCTCCTCATTCACATCAGTCGCCGGCACCATTTACTCCGCCTTGGCCGTCCGGACTGGCTCTTTGGCCGGCGGTCCTCACCCTCGACTCCAGACCCCTCGCCAGAAGGATACACGAAGCTGCCTTTCATTCATGAATGAACTGGACTAAGTGGCTGTCAAAGACTTTATTCAGAGCCTATCAGAGACTGAGTATACTTACCTTTTCCTCACCTGCATGTTCATGCCTACCTGTTCGTATTAAGTGAATATACTTACCTGAAAGACTTATCTGCCCATACTTACCAGCGATGTCCCTTTGTTGAATCTGTTTATCTTCACTACACCTGTTTTTGAAACGCTGAGGTTGACTTTATGTTCTACGCACAAAATAAACTCACCTGTTAAACCAATTCCTGTTGTCCCTTGTCTGAGCGTGACAATATTCAACACTTGAACATTTTTTTTTTTATTAAACACATTTCCAGTCCAGCAGTTCACATGAAATTCTGACCAGATTGGTATTAACTTGGTATTAACTAATTAATTTACACAGAGAAAAAATATGAAATATTACATCCATAAAAAAGTTATGTGTAATAAAGTGAAATGACACATTATTGAAGACACTAACTGAGATTATACTTGCCTTTGTTTGCAATAACAGCTTGCAAGACGCTTTATGTATGGACAAACTAATCGTTCAAAGTACGTAGGTGGGATTTTGGTCCATTCTTCTAAGCAGTCTTCAAAATTTGAATATTCTGGCGGGCCCTTTTGTGAATATTCAGTTCCTTTTATAAATTCTCTTATGGGTTTAAGTCTGGTGATTGACTGGGTGTCATGCTCAGAACAGGGGACAGACACAACAGTTCACCAGTGTGAAGGAGCCTCAGCTGCGAATGTCCAAGTTATTCCCTTCTTCGCCCATTGGAGCAGCGAGGTGAGAGGTGTGTTTGGCTATATTGGCTTATAAAGCGACAGTAAAAATGTGCAAACCCCAAGAATCTTTGGAGCTCCTTCACAGTGTTGTGTTGGCCAGTTGCATATGACCTCTACCATTTTGGGATCCATAGCTATACCCGCAGGGTAGATGATGAATCCAAGGAACTTGATGGTGGACTGATGAAACTCACACTTCTCCTCTTTTAAATAGAGCTGATCTTTTGGGGACATGACGGTGATGGACTGTAGCTAGTTCAGTAGGCCTTATAATGGCATGCATTTCAGTCACTATTTCATATTCATTCCGTTTTTCTGAAAACAGAAACCATTAAAATATTTGAGAATTAGGGTGCATTGAATAACATTATGTGACCACACAGAAGCAAGATAATATGACACACTGACTTAAGGAATATGCAAATTGATATATGATGTCATCTAGCAATCTAAAACGGGTTTTAAATCGGATGTGTGGAAGGTTTAATAATTTTTATTATAATTGAAGTTCCTGTTTCAAAGTTTACAGATAGATGGCTAATGTGTGTGCCATTGGTTCAGTGTTCAAGTAAACAGTTTAATAAACACTTCTGGCACTTTTATGAGCCTCTTAATTAGTTTAGTTTTTTATGTGAATTATTCAATAAATACCGTACCATGCCATTCATACTGTGGTATTACCGTACCGTGAAATTTTGATACCGTTATATCCCTAGTTAATACCAACATCTGATTTGAAAAAAAATCAATAAATAAAAATATTATAATTGAAGTGAATAGCTGCACTGAAAATGTGTTTAATGAAAAAAAAAAAAATTCAAGTGATGAATACTTATTTAAAGCACACATGGGGGCAGCAGGCGCTCTGGTGATTGGTCTACAATGAGGGAAAAAAAATCTAATACCACAAATGTGTCAAAATTCACTAATGTAAGTACTTTTCATATTAGTTTGAAATAGCCTTCCTGATAATGTTTGGGGCTCAGACACTCTCTTTTATTTTAAATGAGATAAATACATATTTTTAGCCATGTATTCAAACATGATAACCATGCACTTTAGAAATACATATTTTGGCTAAAATCATATGAACAGCAGCAATGCTAAACATTCTCCTTTTTTTTCTGTTTCTATTTCAGGATGGCCATCCTAAGATTACTAGAGAGTATTCCAGCTCCAGATTAGGTGCAGACTCCTGTGAAGACTTCAGATGACACAGACACTCACAAACACTTCAGATGACAGCAAGTGTTTTTATTTTGTGTTTATGTAAGTTTTTGCCATAAAGATAGCCTTCAAAGCTGACAACACTGAACACATGACTTGTATTATGAACTACTGTTTTGTTGGAACAGTAAGTCTCAGTCACCTCTGGCTGATTAAAGCAATTTTTTAATTAAAATGCATTTTCTATAAACCTACTTCTCTAAACCTCTAAATTATAAGTATTGTGAAAAGTGCTATACTTGCATAACATTTAACCATGGTTCTACTATAGAAAAACTAGCAAGCATGAATTTAGTAACCATATTTTGTCTCTGTTTTCAAACCATATTTTTATGCCATATTCTGCTATAGTAATATTGTAGTAATACTGCAGTAAACCTTGAAAAAAATTAAATCATAAAATTTTGAAACTATGGTTTGTACTTAAAAAGTTGTAGTAACGGTTACTTTTAAAGTGGTTAGTATGGTTTAACTGCAACAGCCATAGTTAAACCATGGTGACTGTAGTAAAACTATAGTTGAATTTGGTTTTACCACTGTTAATACTGTAATAATGGTTGTTTTTGTATTTACCATGATTTTACTGCAACAGTTATAGTCAAACCATTGTGGCAGTAGTAAAACTAAGGTTGATTTTGTTTTTACTGCGTTTTACAGCTAATGATGTGGTAAAATCATAGTTAATTTTCTAAAGACTACAAATAATTGTGACTTATCCACTTATGATCAAAGCATCTGATAAATGTATTTGCATATGTAATATGTTAAATAAAAACGTTAATAAAGTTGTGGCTGTTGGCGTGTTTTATTACAACCAGCAGCAGTGAACTATGAGCAAAACACATGCACAGCAACCGGTATATACCGCTGCATCGTCCAAACATTGGCCAGAGAGTGTAACCAATCTGAGGCCGACATCACGGCACATCTTCCCTATTAGCAAACGATCCCTGAGCGACATTGTGCCGATGGAGTTTTCAATGTCGGGTCGACGTCGGCTTAACGTATGTGCACTGTTAAAGGTAGTAACTTGCTAATCATGTTAGCAATATGCTAGTAACTAGCTAACCATGTTAACAATGTGCTAGTAACTAGCTAGTCATGTTAAGAACATGCTAGGAACATGCTATAACCATGTTAGCACCATGCTAATCATACTAGAAACATGATAGCAAAATGCTAAACATGCTAGTGACTTGCTAATCATGCTAGCAACATGCTAGTAACGCTGACAACATGCTAATAATCTGTCTATCTATCTATCTATATATATATCTTATCAACTGACTTTATAATCTATTTCTTACTTTCAGACTGAAAACATCAAACTTAAACTTTTTAAACTTAAGCTGTTTTAACTTTTTTAACTTCTTAAACTTTTCAAACTTTTTCAAACATTCAGCTTCGGCTTTCTCAAGCCAACTTCAAAGTTTGTCTACAAAACTTAACTTGTCTAGTTAATATCCCGAGTCACACCTGAAAAGACAAAGACCACTCCCCTAATGGCCCATTAGTGGCTGTCACTGAGGCAGCAGGTAAGAAATAATGTGAGGAGATGTGAGAAAAAAAATGTTTGTTTTTTTTTGTATTTTATTTAAAGTACAGTATAATTAAAATATACATAATAAAGGTACATAATATAACATAATACCTGATATTTAAGTGTTTCTTGCTTCTTTTCAAGAAAAATAAAAGCTTGTTTTACCAGAGAATATCAGTGTAGGCAAAAATCAG
Source organism: Enteromius trimaculatus (assembly GCA_032361065.1). Taxonomy (NCBI): domain Eukaryota; kingdom Metazoa; phylum Chordata; class Actinopteri; order Cypriniformes; family Cyprinidae; genus Enteromius; species Enteromius trimaculatus. The sequence continues at coordinate 5,449 of JAUMHP010039774.1, read as the reverse complement.
TGCTGCTAGAGTTCATCAGTGAGAAGACACTCAGTTTGAAGTTTGAGAAGACAGAACTCTGTGGTACAGGTGTCTGAACACTAAAAAACAAACAACAAAACATCTGTGAGCATGTTAATATCAGTATATGTGCATATATATATATATATATATATATATATATATATATATACATATAGCATGTAGAGATATATTTCTAAAATAGATTTCTGAATAGTATTAATAATGGTCTAAACATTCTTAGACTTGTAGCATTTGTCATGCACTATTATCATAGTATACACAGCGAAAAATGCTTTCTAAGACAAGATTTTTTGTCTTGTTTTCAGCCAAAATATAAACAGCTTTTTTGCCAAGAAATAACGTTACAGATGTCATATTCAAAGTATTTAACTCTAAATCTAACATTTCAGTCAGGAATTACAGTTAGGGAAAAGCAAAACAATCAAATTTGTTCACGTTAAAGCAACAATACCAAGCAAACTAATAAAAGAAATAAGCATTACTCACTCATTAGGATGATAACTCCGTGGCTCGCTTGAGTCTGCACTCTTCTTGTCTGATGTAACATTAATCGTGCATCTTGTTCAGTTATTTTTTCTCACAACGCGTCTTTTTCTGAAGTGAATTCGGTCTTATTCCTCTCAGCAGGAAGTGTACAGTATCCGAGATGAACTTCAGGTAAACTCTTGCTGCTTTGTTTGTGCTGATGTGGGTGTTTACATGCGCGCACTCCGCGTGGATGATTATCTTACCTATTGTTCGCGCTGTGCGGGGACATTCAATCTTAGTGTAATAGTAGACATATCAGGCTTTCTACAGATATAACTCTCATGTCTCTTTGTGGATTATTTGCTGAGTTTCATAAATTAAAAGACATGTTTTGAGGCTGAAAGCCTGTATGCGAGGCTGTGACAATGGCCATTAATATTCAGTGATTCTCACCTGAAGAGACAAAGACCCCTCTCCTAATGGCCTATTAGTGGCAGTTTTTAAAATGATTTGCTTTTTTAATTTACAACACAGTATAATTAAAATATACATAAATAATGGTCAAAGACACATTATTGAGCACACTGATCTAACATGTGGGCTCATTTGCAGCGAAAAGAAGATTATGGAGTAGAATATTTACCTTCTATACCTTCGTAATTCCTCCCCCAACATTCTGCTGCCCTGGATGTTGCTCTGCCATTGGCTGTAGGTAATCACCAATGTTATTTTCAGTCAGAACACATATCCCATGGTAGTGTTGTCAAAAGACACGGTACTTCAGTACCAAGTCGGTACTGAAAAATTTTAAATGTTACGGTACCAGGTTTTCTGAAGTACCGGTAGTACCGAGCAACGGGTAAACACGGTTCTTGCTGCGCTACTCAAAGGCGCGCACTGCGCAGTTGCGTCTTTTTCATAAAAGCACAGAGAGATGGCGATCGGTGGTGCTACTGATAAGGTGGATCTGAATCTGCTCGTTGAAAAAAAAGGAGGAAAGAGCCACGTGTTGAAGTATTTTGTTTTTGAAGCTGATGACAAGCGCAACATCATTGATCACCAAAAACCCATCTGCAAGCGGTGTCATTGAAGTTTTATGTCAAAAGGAGGAAATAAATCGAACTTTATAAAACACCTCAAACATTCGCCCTGGCAACGACGAGATGTTTGGACGCTCTTGACGCTCTGACGTAGATTGAATGCTTGTCTTGTATTTAAAGGGCCGCAAATAAAACAAGCTTGTGCGGACTGATCACACGGAGGGTATAAGTTAACCTAGTGAAAAATATTGATTGTGAAAATAAAAGATTGATCGAGGGAAAGAACTTTTTGGTAGTACATGTTTTCTTTCAATTAAAAGCCATTTGCTGCATCTCTCTACAACACACATTTTCCGTTTAATCCAATATGTTATTCTGCAGCAGTAACAGCTTTGCATGCTCTGGCGCGAAATTCAACTTGAAATTCCCGCTTATTTTTAGAAAATACATAAAGTTAATGCATATTATCAGAATAAAGTTTCTTTATTTTCGCAGACAGATCCAGATATTTAGCATGCCAAATATCCCACGGGTGATGGCGACTCATCTGTAATTCTCTCAGATCACGTCTTTGATAGTTCACATTGTGTGATTGTCACTCCTGTGAACGAGCACCGATTTGTCAGTGATTTATCAAAACCTGTCGGAGCGTCAAAATTGGGGCTAAATTCGTGCAGTCTGAACTCTGCACTAGGCTGACATTTAACAAAAACCCATGGTGACATGCCAATCAGCTAATCAACTAAAAACACCTGCAAAGATTTCATGAGCCTTCAAAATCGTCTCTCAGATTGGTTCACTAGGCTACACAATCATGGTGAAGACTGCTGATCTGATAGTTGTCCAGAAGACAATCATTGACACTCTTCACAAGGAGGGTAAGCCACAAGTATTCATTGGCAAAGAAGCTGGCTGTTCTCAGAGTGCTGTATCCAAACATGTTAAAAGAAAGTTGAGTTAAAGGAAAAAGTATGGAAGAAAAAGATGCACAACCAACCGAAGGAACTGCAGCCTTATAAGGATTGTCAAGAAATATAGATTCAAGAATTTGGGTGAACTTCTCAAGAAATCGACTGAGGCTGGGAACAAGGCATCAAGAGTAACCACACACAGACTTGTCAAGGAGTTTGGCTACAGTTGTCATATTCCATTTGTTGCGCCACTCCTGAACCACAGACAACATCAGAGGCATCTAACCTGGGCTAAGGAGAAGAAGAACTGGACTGTTGCCCAGTGGTCCAAAGTCCACTTTTCAGATGAGAGAAAGTGTCAATGCACCCATTTATCAAGAATTTTGGAGCACTTCATGCTTCCTTCTGCTGACCATCTTTTTAAAGATGCTGATTTAATTTTCCAGCAGGATTTGGCACATGCCCATGTAACGGAAACCAGTAAGTAAGTGCTGTCCAGATAAAGCTCACTCCCCTGATCTCAAAAAGAGGTGTTCTAGCGACTGACGATAGGGGTCATGGTGTTTGGCCTCCTTGTCCAATGCCAGAGACCAGGGTTCGAGAACCACTCGAAGCAAGAACGAGTCATGATGGAAGAGGACCCAGGGGGGTTATACCCACACTGCCCAAAACACCAACATTTCTCTTACTCTGCTCCACAAATCTGCTCCCACACAGATTCTCTCTCCAAAAAACAGCCTGTTTTTATGAAACATCTCATGTTCTGAAGAGGAGACCTCTGCATGTTTTTTTATTTTTTTTTTTTTTTTTCTCCATTTTGTTTTATTTAAGCCGTAGGGGCTGACAAGAAATTTTGACAAACCAAATAAACTCCCATGATGAAAAACCAAAATGCTACTTGCCATAATTATTTTCTTAAAAGATAAACATAACCCTGAATTTTGTGAAGAGCATTGTGAATTAGCAAGTCTGGAGTTAAATCTGGTTTTAATTTGCAATGAGGGTAGGGAAGCATAGCACAGTTTGATTGAACAACTAAAATAATCATGCTTACATGCCAGTTAGGGAAATATGATATATATATACATATTAAAGGATAGTAGAGTCCAAACTAGAGGGCTGCATTGGGATTGGGACCCAACGCAAATCTCGCGGGAGCGGGCGGTTTGAACTTTGCCGCGGGCGGGAATGGGTGGCTAAAAAAAACACTGCGGGATCAGGAGGTAGCGACATGATGTCATTGTTAACAAATGATGTTGAAAAGAACCTCAAACGTGGTATTTACAACACAAAATCTAAACAAGGCAAGTCTGACATTTGGAGAAATTTCTCAATAGTTTGCGATAAAGATGGAAAGGAACTGGAATTCGTTCAAAGTGAGAGATGTACAAAAGTACTAAGCTACAGTGGGCACAAATCCGGCACGTCTGGGTTGAGGTGACACACCTGCTCTGTTCTTCCCGGTCAAAGTAAACTGGTTTTCAAGGATAATAAACAACTCCCTACACACATCAAACAAGAAACTATAGAGAAATGTGTGGACGTGTGCTGTCTAGACTTCGTCACTGGGAAAGGCTTTGTTGATAAATCGCAACACTTTGTTGATGTCGCAGCTAAATATGGCAAATTTGATGTTAAAGATGTTTTACCTCATCCAACCACCGTATCCAGACATGTCGAGGGGCGAGCCCAAGTACTGCAGGCGTCAGTGGCAGCGGAGATAAAGCCTATCATTGAAACATATGGATGTGCTATCACAACAGATATATGGACGGGGGATTATCATAAAACGTCATTCATATCCGGCACCATCCATTATACAAATGACAACTTCGACCTAGTTTCCAGGGTGTTATTTGCGGCTCCCTTTGAGAGTGGTGTATCAAAGACGGGGGAGAATATCAGGAGCCTGCTATTCCAGAAACTCCGTGAATTTGGAATAGATGCGTCACTTCTATCTGACCGAGTTGTGTTTGTCACTGACCGTGGAGCCAACATAGTCGCAGCCCTGCGTGGATACACCAGGCTGAACTGCAACGCGCACATCCTCAACATCACCCTATCAAGTGCATTTGCACCAGACGTGTTGGCTGAAAGTACAGAGCTGTCTGAACTGTTGACCAGTGCAAAAAAACTGGTGAAATATTTTAAACATTCAGGTCTGCAAAATAGCTTGAATAAATCCCTCAAGCAATCCATCGAGACAAGATGGAATTCAAATTATGAAATGCTGGATTCCATACTGCAACAGCATGAGGAGATCTGCACATTACTGCTGAAACAAAACCAGTATGAAAGAATTACGCAGATAAATGCAAACACTTTAAAAACAGTAGTTGCGTTCCTTAAGTTATTCAAGGAAGCTACTAATGAGTTAGAGTCCGACAACTCCACTCCCAGCGCATCACTTCCACTGCCGTGGTCCGTGAAACTCTTTGAACACTGCCAAGCAGCAACGCTCGAGCCCTTGCTCTCTGGAGTTGCCAATGTGTGTGCTTCGCATCTGGAAGAACTGATGGGCACCAGTGACACATCAGCATCACCTCTCCACATGATGTACAGGATTGCAACGCTCCTGACTCCAAAAATGCAAATGCTACGGATGTTGTCCCCAGATGAAAGAGACAACGTGGTTAAAGGTAGTGATGTATGTCTCGAGACCACTTTTACGTGGTCTCGGTCTTGTCACGGCCTTGACGGTCTTTAGTCTTGGTCTCGGACCTCTTGGTCTTGGTCTCGGGACCTCTCGGTCTTGTCAAGTCTCGCTGTCTCAGACCGTCATAGTGGTCGGGGATTTAGTACTACACGCCAGTGATGCGCGGGTTGATCCAAAATGAGCGGGTGCCCGCGGTCACCCGCGGTTACTAGCAGACTATGTGAGCGGAGTGCAGCGGCAAGAATTTCCGCGTAGAGCATTTCATGATCTCCTTCCCCGCTCCCTCCTTACTTGATCCTCGCTCCATGTTCGCTCCATGAAAAAACTGTCTCTAATTAACACTCCACTGT
>JAUMHP010039773.1:0-10059 GCA_032361065.1 Enteromius trimaculatus | reverse complement strand
ATAGCTACGAGAATACTTTTTAAGCACAAAAAGTGACTTTATTCAACATTTTCTTCTGTGACAATCTTCACTACACATGCATGCTGCTGGTGCTTCATGATGCAGAACCGGGTTGCGCTGCAGCTTTTTTTTGCTAGATGAAGAATGCATATGCATGGATCATGGTACTGTCGTGAACACACAAAGACTGACATGGAAGAGAAGAAAACTTACAGGTTGAGAATGACATAGGTGAGCAGTTAATGACAGAATTTTGGGTGAACTATCCCTTTAAGCTAGTTGGATGGTCTGATGATCATACTGAAACATCAGAAAATGACTTGCTAATTTCCTGCCATTTTCCATCTTTTTGCGACTAAACTAATATAATTTTTATGATTTTGTTTCCCTAACTTGACTCTTATTTTTGGTTTTAATGTTTGTAACCCCCAGGATACGAACCCTTTTAGGGTTAAACTAGTCTTACTGGTCTCGCTGTTTAACCAGTGATCTAAAACCTCTCAGGTTGCTTTTAGCAGAGTTATGTGAATTTTTCACAAGCACTGAGGTGATGAATGAAGAAAACGGTTAAAACTTTATCTACAGCAACATAAGCCACTGTTTAATGGTTAAACCTACCCAATCTGTAACGTATCAATCCCCTGTTATAAAGTGGCACTTCAAACTGATCTGTGATCTGTATGGCAGAAGTGTAGTCATCCATGGCTTCATAAAAATCCACCCGCAGATACTTCACCTGCCCTCGGTTATTGTAGGCAATGGCCAAATCATGAGCACTGCAGTCTCTAGATAAACATAAAATGTGATTATTAAGGGAAAAATTATCTTAATTTATCAGCTCAATCTTCTGTGATTGACAGTTTAACGTTAACGTTACATGCTGTCTGTGCTACTGTTTACCTGTGTCCTCCTAACGTTACTCACTTAAACTTACAGTCGTTAATACCTGGATTTGGTGCAGGACTCGATGAATTGTGTGTATAATTCCTCTGCTACGTTATAATTCTTACTGTTGAACTCGTTATGTGCGTTTTGTAGGATCGTGGACTCGCTGTTCTCCATGAGAATGTGACGCGCGACTGAGAGACGAGAGTCAGTTTATGAATATTAATTAGTGCGTACTGACGTTGTTGTTTTTTTTCTTGGAACGTCCAGTCACTAAACCTAATTAATATTCATGAGAATTATATCGTTTACTGCAATCTGATTCGATGTTTTTAGGGATCGGCGGCAAGCGAGCGCACCCTTCTGATTTGGAGTGTAATAATTTGCTCTCAAAGTTGTAAATAATGAACGTACAATATGTACAACACTACCTTTTATTTAAAGGTAAATAAAATTTCCGAAAACATTTAGGTTAGACTAGCCTTTTTTTAACATTAAAAAGGGCTATTTTATGTATTAATTACAAACATATACAGCTGTTTTGTATCGGACTTTAGTACTAATCTTAAGTAGGATGTAAGGCTTTATGAAATATCTAATAATAATAACATATGACTCACAAACTCACCGTAAACTGATATTGAATATATATATTAGAAATAGCGTTTCTCCCCATCTTCTTCTTCACAATCACAAAAACAAACTTTGCACACAAGTTCCCTCGTGGTTATGTAAACTTGTAGACTACTGCCTTTTACCTTTTTTTTTTAAATGTTGGACATACCTAAACTTTTTAACTGTGGTGATTTGCTGGGGAATTTCTCATCCCCATGCTTACTTGTGAGGTTAGGATGTGAAAATATTGACCAGACCTGTTTTTCTTTGCCCAGTCTATGACAGAATAGATTTCAGAGACAGGTGGAAGGTATTCGTGTACACAGGGAATGCTTTGAAGAGAAAGCAGATCATTTATGATGACCGCAGTGCGCCAGTCAAGACAGCAGAAATATTTGACAGCATATTTCAAAACTGTAAACGTTTTAAAGAGGTGAACAATTTGAAATGCACCAATGGTGCCTGGTGGACCTTCACCTAGATTTCAGTGAACTTGAAGATCTTTACTCACCCTTATGACCCAAATATTGGTATTTGCTGTGAGAATTAACATACTACATTGAAGTCTCATGAGAGCAAAGCCTTGGACAGTCCTAAACTCTCCTCCCCAAAAGATCTCTTTCACTCCATCTCATTGCAACCAGATGAATACTTTCTTTGTTTGCTTTAACAGGTGACTGAGAAATATCAGTTGATGTGATCTTGAAAATGTCCCAATTCCTGTAGGTTGTGAATCGATTTTAGATGGGATTTGGGATGAGAGGGATTTTGATGTTCTCTGTCTGCCTGAATTTGTGGGATGTTCAAATGTTTGTATAGCATATACGTGTGATGAAATAGATGAATATCCTGATCAGGGGAATTTGACAAAGCTTGTCAAGAACATGTTTTCGCGCAGTTCACCTGGCCAGTGATTACAAGATTATGTTTAGTCAACGGCTAGACTGAAGGTCTACAGTTGGTCTGAATGGTCGCGATATTGATTCAAGCACATCTCACGGCGGTTGCAGACAGACAAGTTCTTCACATCTTACTGTTAAACCTATAGTCTGTCTGTAGGAACTTCGTGAAGATGATTTCTATAGGAATGGCTGTATAATTTCACTATGAAATCAAGGCAAATATTATGAACAAAGAGACTTTGAGACTGTTGATTAAAAGTATTACAAGTTTTAATATAACTAATATTTCTGCTTGGTTATAAATATCGTAGACTACATTTTCAACGGTATACATGAGAGTCTACATAAGATTAAGACAAAAAAATATGAACATTCTTTCTATGACATGAACATAAGCAATAAAAAATACACCTTTGATAATGATCTTTGGTTACAATACGTTGTATAATTTAGTTTATTTAAATGAGATTTCTTTTGACCATTGCTGGGGAGCAAAAGAACATACATTCCAGCACTTCATTCATGATATAATGCCTTATTAATATTAATTACTATTTGACTAAAGTTAATATGCTTTTTTATGTGAACATAAGAAACACCGTCTAAACACCAGCCACTGTGATCCAGTTTTAAAGCCATCCATGTGATCGGTGTGGCCCGTGTTGAAGCTTCAGTGACAAGAAAGAAGCAGTGCTTCATATCCACTCCAGTAATCCCTGAAAGCTCATAGAACATGTTGACCCTGATGAACAGAAGTAGAAAATGAAACGTTAAATGTTCTTCATCCTAAGACATGTCAGAGTATTAAATGCTTACCAATAACTGCTCCGTTACATGCGTCCCAGCATGTTTTCTATTTGCTCAACCTTTCTTGTGACAGCAGCAAGTATAATGACTGTTAAGGTTAAAAGGTTTGAAATACACTGTTTCCAGAAACAAATAGAATTAAGAATTAAGACATCACTAGTTATTCCACTAAAGGCCCCGGTGTACTTCAAGCATAATTTATTAATGAACGTTATTGACGTGACGGTGTTTCGAAAGGATATGTTTGGCATTGAGGTCCTGTAGGGAGGTTTGTGTCAGCCTCTGGAAAGCCAGTCTGGCCTCACACATGCATGGGTCCTGAACGATCTCCACTTTCACCTCTTCACATCACAATCAAACAACAAACATCACAGAAATACCTCGCAAAGGGTGATTTGAATAATGGGTATTTATAAATCAAAAACCCCCCCCAAAAACACAAAGTGAAAGTTTCTTAGCAAATATGTAACACTTTTCAACACAGTTCATGCAGTGTTGTTCTTTTCTGAATTCCTCACAACATTGTGAGAGCGTTACATATTATGAGTTTACATCGATGTTGAATCGGTGATTAACTGACTCAACATGTCAGGAATTACAAGACGCTGACAGATGAAGATTCCCTAGTGACTACAGTTTATTTGAATTAATTATTGACTGAAGTAATGGCTGCTGAAAATTCAGCGTTGGAATACACAAACAGAATTATTTTAATATTTTTCAAACATTCTAAAACATTAAAATAAATGTTAATAAAAGATGACTTTCTGCTGAGGCATTGGCCATCACATAACATACCATCATGTGAAAAACGTTTTTAGTGGTGATTTTTTTTTTCTCTCTCTCTCTCTCTAATATTCAGTGGCTATTGGATTCATTATGACCAGCAGCAATGTCTATAGGACTGTTGAAATTTGTACCCATTTTTTTGCATAGGTATCATTCCTGCCCACACCACATGAAGTGAATGGTTACTGAAAACATGTTTGAATAGCAATTCTATAAACTCTTACGTTTTTTGGAACATGTTTTCTTGTCTTCTTGCAACACAAAACCCTGGCGGCACTCACAGTGATAGGAAGCATCATCGTTGACACAGATGTGTTCACATTCATGACCCAGCGCACAGTAGTCCAGACCTGAAATAAGTTAAAACTCTACAACCCTGAAGCTAACAAATCTCAGCAACACATAGGAAAATGCAACTAAATTATTTTGTAGCTCTAACTCTTCACCGTTATGTAAAATTCTCCACAAGGCAAACATAATTCTTAGCTTGCTACAAAAACCTTTCATAACATGGTATGATGGCAATACCATTTATGAAGGTCTAAAGCAGAAAACTCACTGGCACTACCATCTCCATCAGCGTCACTGGCTTTGAAACATGATATCTTGTCCTGCATCAAGACAAAGCCAGGAGGACACGAGCAGTAATAGGAAGAACCGCTGGAGATGCATTCGTGTTGGCAGTCGTGGCCCAAAGCACAGGAATCCACACCTGAAATAAGCCATAGTGCTGACTAAAAGGTGGAGGATTATAGCCATTGCAAAATTAGAATAATCTTAACAGCAATCTGATCACAAGCCAGGTCTAATGCTTTGCTTATGTTTTTAGATCACAAAATGGTATGAACAAAATCATAGTCATTTCTGATCTTAAACTCACTAGCACTACCTTCACCATTTCGGTTGGCATCATTCTTTTTGTTTTGGTCACCTTTGTGTACACTGTCACCATGTCCGTAAGCGCCAGCGCCTTTAATGGAGCACGTTCTCATGTCGCCGTTCAAGACAAAGCCTGAGCGGCATTTGCAGTGATACGAGTTGCCAGCGCTCACACAAAAGTGTTGACAGCTGTGTCCAATTTCACAGGCATCCATATCTGGAACAAGCCATAGGACATCTACAGTAACACTGGCAATACTGTACAAGAAAGTCTTCTCAAGAACAAACAAGTAAACATCAGAAGTTTTCCATTGTAGGGGTTTGGTAAATGCTGTGTAGCGAAAATGTAAGTATAGCCAAACCGAACTGAATCGAAGCAATAAACCAATTCGATATTAACACTGACACAACAATGGGATTTTTGGAAGAAATTGGAAACATAAAAAGTTTGAGCTCTGCTCTGTAAATAATCTTGTTCCCATCCCAATGAATGGGTTGAATCAGTGGCTAGAAGTCCAGAATTCAGCTGTTATGTGCTGGGTTGCAGAACAAAAATCATTGCATTGCACACATTTAGCTAAATTACTGCAGTGTTCAAAAACTGAGCGAGCTGCCTTGAAACAATCCATCTTAAAGTGCAAAGGCTGTTTCAAAGCATCAGCTACAAGATTGTGCTGTCTTCTAAAATATGATTCACACCTGAAATAAGCCATAGTGCCGACCAAAAGGTAGGAGATTTCAGAATACACACTGGGACTTGTTGCAAAGTTAAAAATACTTTCAAATAATATTAATAACAATGTGATCACAAACTAGGTCCAATTAAATTTGATGTTTTTAGATCATAAAATGGTATGAACGAAATCATAGTCATTTCTGATCTTAAACTCACTAGCACTACCTTCACCATTTCGGTTGGCATCATTCTTTTTGTGTCGGTGACCCTTGTGTACACTGTCACCATGCCCGTAAGCACCAGCGTCTCTTATGGAGCACGTTTTCATGTCGTCGTTCAAGACAAAGCCTGAGCGGCATTTGCAGTGATACGAGTTGCCAGCGCTCACACAAAAGTGTTGACAGCTGTGTCCAATTTCACAGGCATCCATATCTGGAACAAGCCATAGGACATCTACAGTAACACTGGCAATATTGTACAAGAAAGTCTTCTCAAGAACAAACCAATAAAACATAAGGAATATTCCATTAAAGGCTTCGGGGGAATTTGTAAATGTGGTGTAAAACAGTGGTCAATGTCATTATGACCATGCTTATTATATGATTTAAAACAATAAACTAATTGGATACTACATGGACTTATCAATTACATTTTTGGAAATAATTAGAAAAATTTAAACCTTGAACTCTGTACTGCAAATCTTGTTCCTGGGAAATTTTTCCATCTTATTACATATTAATGTTTCACACATTTTAAATAAAACAAGTTTTAGCAGGAACAGAAATCTCAAAATACACTTATATTTATTATGTTAAAGGGTTACTTCACCCCGAAATGAAAATGTTAATGAATCACTTACCCCAATGTCGTTCCAAACCCATTGAAGCTTTGTTTGTTGATGAAAACTGGAAGGTTTGCGACTGTCCCATAGAAAATACTGTTACGGTTAAACCACTGATGGCAGAGTATGCTGACAATGTCTTTCATACTTTTCTGGACCTTGACATTGATCATTACTTGGCAATCGATGGGACAGTCACAAGCCTCCCCGTTTTCATCCAAAATATCTTAAACTGTGTTCTGAAGATGAAGAATGCTTTTAAGTGTTGGGAATGGCATGGGGGGGGGGGGGGTGTAAAGTGATTAAATGACAACATTTTCATTTTGGGGTGGAGTAAATGTACTTTTAAACGTTTCTTTAAAATTTCCTGACATTTTCATTTCCAACACATATCCAATATGTCAACTGTTCCATTTGCCCTGAAGTGAGCAATTCTCCCTATAAAAATGTAGCTATTGTTTATCATCTGTCTCAGACAAACAGCAAAACTGACACGATGTTACTGCTATACTGTTTTGTCAATGAAACAGTACAGAACAAGAAAGTCCACAGCAATTCAACAGTGATTTGGGTTGAATCAGTGGCTAGAGGTCCAGAATTCAGCTGTTATGTGCTGGATTGTAGGACAAAAATCATTGCATTGCACACATTTAGCTAAATTACAGCTCTGTTCCAAAACCCAAGTGAGCTGCCTTGAAACAATGTATCTTAAAGCTCAAAGGCTGTTCCATAACATCAGCTACAATATTATGTTGCCGTAATTCCGGCCAAAATCTAATGAATCAGTGCATTTATAACTAATTAAACAAAAATCTAACAAATATTTGTGCTATGAGTTTTTATTCTTATGAAATTTTGCGTGCTAGTTTATATGCTTATTGCCTCGCTTTATGAGTTTCTTGGATGGTTAGAACGTTGCCAATTTAGGCAGTAGACAAACAGGTCACTGTGTTTGGAACAGAATTTACATTTTCATGTAACCTGTAACTTAGCACACACAATAAAATCAATGATATCATACGATATCAAGTAATACAATCAGAACAACAAGCTCGCAAGCAATTGCTAGCTAAATAGGTTAGTTAAATAAAATTATTAAGCTTAAATTAGTCATTGTTAGAGAATATCATACATCTTCGTACTAAGTATGTCTTCAAAATTTAAAGTTAAGCAGTTAGCATAATCTGCTGGCTCTTACGTTTTAGGGAACATGTTTTCTGGTCCTCGTTCAAAATATAGCCCTTCCGGCACTTGCAGTAAAAGGAGGAGCCACTGCTGACACATATGTGCTCACAGTCATGTCCCATTGCACAGGCGTCCATACCTGGAACAAGCTTTCATTACTCGCCTGGAGTGAGGAGGCCACTCTAGCAAGAGTAAGTTTATGGGGAAGCAACTGGATTTCTACAAGTCTAATGTAAGAAGTACCTTAAAGACACACTGGAAACTTTATGGGACTTTTACTGTGTCTTATATGATAATATTACTCAAATTATATGCCCTTAGTTTGCATAGCATTTAGCATTAAATCAGTATGTTATGATAATAGCTGACAGCTGCACTAAGCAAATTGTTTGGACACTCTGAAGGCGTAACTAGCAAGCACTTTTCTAGCACAGCACTTGAGCAATTTTAATGTCCAAAAGATCGACTCTTGCCCTGAAAAAGACAAACAATTTGAATTATCCACAAACAGTCAAATATTCAAAGCTCTCAATAATCAGAGGTTTCTATGAAAAACATACTTGAAGTACACTAGTCTTACAACAACTGTGTGAAAAGACATTGACAATATTAAGTAACAAGAGCATTCCGTTCCAAGACCTTCATTCCACAAAAATAGGATGCAAAGCACACACACTAGATGATTCAAAGCATTCAAAAGAGCCAAATAGTAGAAGAATGCTTCTTTGAATGATCGGTGGACTTTTTCAGCACTCACATACTGAAGGAAGATTTCCTTCAAAATGTGTCGTGATCCAATGATTCAAACTTCTGGAAAACAAGATATTACCTTAAAATCAATAATTCTACATTATCATAATACATGGATTTAATATCTGAAGTAAACTACAATTTTAAATTTGGTAGTTAGACCCAACTGTTTTCCAAAGAATGAATTCATCACCCACTTTCAAGGTTGAGATGTATATTTTGTAAAAAGGAAAGACAAAGAGCCCCATCTCCCCTTTATTAACCCTACCGCACAATGTCTCCCGGAACTTTGAGGTGAGCTTCTCAATGACACCGTATGTCTCGACGTAGAACACATGGTCCTCAAGTGGATTGCTGGCCATGAGCTTCAGCGACTGCTTGTCAGCCCTGTCCACTCCGACTGCATAAATCTCAATCCCTGAAGCTCGCGCTGCAGCCGACACCTCCTCGACTTGGTCTTGAGGACGTCCGTCAGTGACAATGATGGCAACCTTTGAGATGTTCTTCGATTTGGGCCGTGCTCCTGACTTTTCAGTGAAGGCTTCATCCATGGCTTTCTTGATGGCCATACCAGTCATGGTTCCTGCGGCGAGGGGCTCGATGCGGTTGATGGCTTGTTTTATAGAGTCCTTTGTAAGATGGCTCTTCAGGAGGAACTCAATTTTGACCGTGCTGGCATAGTTCACAACTGCAACACGTGTGGCATCGGGGCCAACGTCAAGAGTGTCCACCATGTCAGCCAGGAAGATCTTGACCTTCTCAAACTCACCTGGACGCACGCTACGTGAGCTGTCAATGATGAAGACCAGGTCCAGTGGGCGGCTTCTACATTGTGAATCTGTTGCTGAGAGTTAAGCAAAAATTGTTTAAGCACTTCAGAATTTTGTCAAGATCAGCATGATATAATGAAGACTGTGAGTTAGTTAATGAAAGGTTTAGAACACATTATATGTTTTGATAAATGTGAGTAAAGCATATTCTTTGCATGCAAACAAAAGGATTATTCAAATTAGTCCTTTAAAGTTTGGTTACTTCTAAAACAAATCCCATTGGATTTCAGCAAAATGACAGTTTGACGCAACGGAATATGGAAAATCCACTTTTTCTGATATATAAGGTACCCTACAGAAGGATTTAGCCATGATTCAGGATAATTGGGCCTTTAATGTCATTTTGCTTTGTCCACCTTTTCAACAAAGAAAACTGAAGATCTCTGCTACTATAATGTGAAGTATGACCAGTCCTTCTACTGAAGGGGCACTGTTCTGCAGAGTTTAGATCCAATTGAGATTAAACACACCTGAACCAACTAATCAAAGGTGTTTCGCACCCTAGAACTATTGTCTAAGTCCCTGCTTTTTGGCTTGTTCACAATGCAAGAACCAGGAAGATATTTCATTCAAGGTGTTCAATTTGAGATAACTAAATTAGCTCCTACTTCAGAGTAAGGTATAAAACAATTTTAGAGGAACTATCAGTCATGTCAGTGTATGCTGACTTCCTGACATTTTTAAAAAGCCTTGGAAAAATATTTACTTTAAGAACATGGAAAACAGCTAGAACAGCATTTAGCTACCTGCAGCGCCATGTTCTTTTCTCAGCCTCCATGATTTATAACACTGTAAGATGTTATTGGAGATTTAGTCAGTTTCTCATCAAACGCATTAATTGTCTTTAATTTCCATCTCCGTCATTACGAAACCCACAACTCTGATCACGCATCCTCTATT
>JAUMHP010039772.1:0-10064 GCA_032361065.1 Enteromius trimaculatus | reverse complement strand
ACTGTACTTATCTAATATATATAATATGTATATATATATATATATATATACACACACACACACACACACAGGTAGATAACTTGCAAATTGTTATCCGTTACTGATTCCAAAGTACATGAAATTGTAGTTAGTAACATAATCCATTACACTTCAGGTAATAACTACTTTTTGCTTTTTTCTTATTTTTGATTATTCAGGCTGACGGCTGAAGGTCTGGAATTCATAGCAGCTCTCTTTGGCCAAGGCCGACATGTCAAACAACCAACCACAGTTTGTTTCATTCAGCATCACGTTTTGGGGCGTGTAAATGTCCCCACAACAACAGACCGGCGAGCAACAAGTTGTTGTTGTTTCATGTTTGCCTGCAAACGTTGCTGATATCCCCTTCTCAGTTAGGTACTTCAATTGATCTTCCATAATAGATAAGAGGCGACACACAACTAGTAAAATTGGATCTGCTGGGAATCCTTCTAAATGCTGACAAAGGGTCGGCCAGGCTTAGAAAATAATACTTTTCTCAAATCCCGTCGGCAAACAGGCTAAAATATCTATTTGTGTCTCCACTAAGTGCCTCAAATAAAACTCCTGGACATCTCTGTGTACTCACACTAGGCAGTTTGAACCGTGCCCGAGTGCGTTTGACCACCAAAGCAGGGATCGTTTGACTAGTGTGAGTGCTCAGAAACGGTCCCTGGCCCGCTTGGACGAGGTGTGCCAAAGCACGGTTCAGTTGGACTCGGGCGTGGTTCGCATGTAGTGTGAGCGCTAACCGCACTGGAACAGGGCGCGCAAAGTCACGTTTTTGCGACGCTCCAAAGCAAACATAGCGGAGAAAGTACAATCGTACTCTGGCTACTACTTTTGAGAATCCAACGTTTAACTGATCTTGATAAATGCTCATTGTCACTCATGTAAACACAACAGTTTTTCGTCTGCAATCACACGTCTGTGCTTTGTTTCCAGTCGGACCGAATATAAACGCGACACCCCCAGAAATTCGATAAACATTTAAGGTAACATTTTTTATTTTCTGCTTTTTATAATGTCAATTAGGCTCAATCAAGAATGTGCCTTAATCACACAACTCAAAACTACTGGCCTGCCATCATTATAGTTGCATTATTACTGCCTAAGGAAAGCAAGCCGAAACGGCAATTTAAATTAAAAGAGATGTTTCTATACATTTGCCATTGATAATGACAGCATTTCTATAATGGCAAATAATGTTATAATCGAGCATATATATACAGGCACAGGAGAGAAATCTCATAACAACTAATCAAAGTATGCATGTGCAGGCTATAAGCAGTCTGTGAACAGATGCACATTTCAATGACCCTAAATGATCCACATGAGCACAAACAAAACAGGGGCATTCTTTTTTTGTGTGCGTTCATGATTTACTGCACTTTCACCGACTCTAATCTGAAAGTGTTCCTTCAGCTGAATGAAGTTTATTTGATATCTTTATGCGAGTAAATGGACTGTATGGATATTATCTGGGGGAGTGCCGTTGAAGAGGGTTTTGTGCTCTCAGTGCAGTCAACTCTGTTTCTTGCAACTCGTGTAACATTTTGACGTTAAGCCACAAACTGATCTGGGCATTTCTGACAGGAATCTGTAAAGAAACTCCTCTGTGGGTGCTCAGCACAATAGAACCTAGATACAGTGACTGAGGATAGCAGACTATTATAACCTCTCTCGAAAAAGAAAGCACCATTGAATTCTCAGTTTGGAGTAATCACATTAACATTAGCATCTCTAATTAGCTGCAAATGTACTCACGTGTGTTGATCTTTTGCAGAGAGATGTGCTTCTCTAACTGTCTGCGCAGTTTGACTTCTGCTCCGTACTTTCCGGTGGTGCCATTATCAGCCAAAATGAAGTGGGAGTGTAGGCTGTTGAGTACCGTTAGCTTACTAAGAGGGTTAGACATCGTCTGGTATGGCCGGACCACCTGATAATAGTGAAAATACGCTGTTCAGGGATGTTCAGGACAAGAAATATGAAAAAAAAAAGACGTGCCCACATGCAAGCAGCATTTAGAAATCATATATCACTAGTAACAAAAAAAACTTTCTTTTGTATTTAAAATGCAGATAAATAAATAAAAGCACTGAAACTCTACAAGTTTGAGTAAAACCTGACAATTATGATTTCCAGTATGATTTTAGAATGACCCAGGGAATGTCTTATGGTATCAGACCATTTGCACAAAGTCATGGGCTCAGTGCTACACATTTACTTATTTGATCAGCGACCTAGAAAGAGAAATGCCACAACATTGTCTTTAAAACATTCACCAGACCAGACCAGACCAGACTAAAGAGGGGTGGGGGTGAGTGGGGTCTCGGAAGCGAAAGAGACAGAACCAAAATCTTGTATGAATGAGGGGGGATAGAAATCAGCGGTTATAAATAAAGAATGATTCTATCTGTGTCTCAGTTGTGTACCAGTCCCCAGAGACACACAGACAAGCCGAGGTGAAACTGAGTAGATATATGTAGTGGCTCACATATAAATTATTTATAGATTTCTACATGACACAGAATGCATGCAGAGACAACATGAAATCATTCCATTGTGATCTGAAGATTCAGTCTTGTAAATAATAAATCCAATGAATATATCAATATTAATATAGCATTATTTTACAAAAGCACACTTCAGGCAATCTGCCCTGCCCTGAGCCAAACTAGGTGTTATTGCTCATTTAGAAAAACATACTATACTAAAAGAGCCCTAGTTATTAAATAGAACAGTCAGGTCACTTACATCTTTGCCCACCAGGTCTTCCTGGTTCTCCACAATCCCCCAGGGGGCAATACCGATAGTACAGATTTTCCCTCTCGATTTTGAAGCGTGGTCTTTTAGAGCATCTCCAACATGCCTTATGACTCCTGAGGTGGCAGAAGGGAGTATTATGGAAGCGATAACAGATTCTCAGTGAGAGAGATAGTTTCACACAATGCATCAAGGACACTGAGATAGCAGACAGTTACACTTGATCTTCTGTAGAGGTTTAGATAGCATCAGCCTTCACTAGCATTGCTCAGCATCTTAAGAGTAATCTAATTGGAATCTTAATTAAACTGAAAAATACATTAATGCACACCAGTATTAACTCCTCCAGTGAAGATCCAGGCCCCAGTGGTCATGGCCGCCTTGATGAGACCCTTGCCGAAGACTTGCTTGAGTTTGGGCTGCAGCTCGAAGTTCTGAAGTCCTCCATGAACAGAGATGAGCAGCTTGGGAAGCTCCAGCTGCCACTCCTTTGTCATGAGATGCAGCAGTAAGTCTGGCTTAGTGTCGTAGGACACTCGTACATACTAACAAACACATACAAATAAGAGGGCAATGTTACAATACCATTCAATAGTTTAGAATTTAAAAGAAGTATTTTATGCTTATCAAGGCTGCATTTATTTATAATAGGTGAAGCATTAATATTGTGAAATATTATTCCAACTGAAATTGAAATTTTACACCCCCAGATTCTAGATTTACAAATAGTTATCTCTCAGGTAAAACTTGCCCTATTCTAACAAGCCAATCATCAATAAAAAGCTTATTTATTCTGATTGGTTAGGGTCCAGGGTCACATAAATGTATTTGTTTTTATTTGTAAATGTATTAATTATTCTGTGATGGTAAAGCTGAATTTTCTGCAGCATCAGCCATTACTCAAGTTTTCAGTGTCATATAACCATTAAGAGATTATTTAACATGCTGATTTATTGCTCAAGAAACATTTCTTATTATTATCATTGAGGAAACAATTACTTATTTTTTCAAGATTCAAGCTGTACTTGCAAATAACACAGCCTACAAGACTGAACTGTCATTTATTAATGGGATTAAAATTATTATTAAATCAAAAAATGAAATCAGACTGTTTTTGAGATTAAAGCACATTTGTTCCTTTGGATGAGGCTTTTGAATCAATAAAAAAAAAGGCTTGCTTTTCGTTTTAAACCACTGATGTCACTCATATAATGTCTCGCCAAATTTCTGATATGCAGTGTCCACTTATTATCCAATAAATTCCCAATTAATAAAATCAGTTCCACCCTACATTTTGTCTAACTGAACATCCCCTAAAATACAGTACATCACTTTACTGGACTAAAATGGGTAATCTTGCATGATCTACAGACAGTAATAAATGCCTAACAAAAGAAATTGAATTCTAAATGGTTCATGAATATTATATAAGAGTTAAAATATTGTAATATTTTGGTTATCAGAATCAAACGGTTGTTAATAAGAAGCTGAACAGCTGTACCATTGCTTTGTTGGAGTGTCCACCTCCCTGAAACTCAATGGTTCCAAAGGCATCAGTGGGACTGAGCTGGGTGTGCTTGCTGATGGACCACTTCTCTGACAAGCTGTCATTCTTTGGCACACGCTCCGACTTCTCATTCTGATTGGATGAAATGCTGGGGGGCAGGCCAACATGTTGGCCAATTAGACGGCCACAACAGCACCTGTGACAGAACACACAACCATTGTGAAATTAAGTAAATGTCCCTCAAATCAGAGCTGTCAGCAACTTATCTACAAATGTTACAGTACAACTAACTAATTCTTCACATCTTAAAAAAAAAATTGTCTATAAAAGATATCTATTACTAGAGTTCACTCAATCTGTAGTCTTTCACTTCAATCAATAGAACAAACACATTTAGTTACATCTTAATACATTTTTAAATGTGTGTGCACGTGAGTAAAATGCACTTTTTGCACAGACCATGGAAGTAGTGTTGCTACTCACCTATGGGGGTCTTTGGTGCTTACAATAATGTGCACACATTCTCTCTTGCTGAAAGCTCTTTCTATCCATGATTTCTGTGCCTGGGGAGAAACAAAAAAGGTATAAGCTACAGAAATTCCAGAAGGGAGAAATGCTAGCTTCCTGGATCCACGTAAGAGACCCGAAGGAAGTAGTGCTTTATCATACTTTAGTTCTGTTTTAACTTTCACCAATGTTCAATTACAGTAGAAATTTATGAACT
Organism: Enteromius trimaculatus; assembly: GCA_032361065.1. Classification (NCBI taxonomy): domain Eukaryota; kingdom Metazoa; phylum Chordata; class Actinopteri; order Cypriniformes; family Cyprinidae; genus Enteromius; species Enteromius trimaculatus. The sequence continues at coordinate 5,049 of JAUMHP010039772.1, read as the reverse complement.
GGTTCCTTTTTTAAATATTTGAAATAAATTCACATGCTATGTATTAGGGCACACTTTATACTAAAGTTCAATTCTCACTATTAACAAACCAGCAACTATAACTTTTGTCTCAATACACTTGCTAATAGTTAGTATGGTTAAGTTTAGGTTTCAGGTAGGATTAGAGATGTATAATATGGTCATGCAGCCAACAATAATAATAGGCATGCTAATAAGCTACTAGTTTATATAATGGTGAGAACTGGCAATATACATTATTGCGGCCTTATTTGATATTGGTTTTATGTTTCTGTTCTGGTTAGTGTCTATGTCATGTGCTTTAATGCTTTGGAGAAACAAGCTAATAAAGACATTTTTGAACTCCAAACACCAAATCAACACACTGTCTGTTTGCTAGAATGGCTTGCTTTAATTCAATACATCAGCAGCACCATCTGTGAACGCACCTCAAAAACAGTGAGTAGTTACACAGACACTTACCCCACAACCAGACTTCCTACGGTACACCATTATTCTTATAAAGCTAGCCTGAGGGTGTGAGGGAGGTGGTACCATGTTTTAGCTTTTACAGGGAAACCCTCATGTGATGACTCAGTGAATCCAGGCCGCATCACTGACCACCCACATTCACACATCGTTACGCCAACATGAACATGGATAATGTAGATCTGACTGAACTCAATTCGTTCAGACAGAACTGCTGTGAGAACAGCTCTCTGCTCTGGTGTTGGTCAAAAGATAGGTATTAAACTTTTCTGTTTTAAATCCAAGAGACCCTAAGGCCATTTTAATTGGCCAAAAACATTTAAGAATTGGATTGACACTTCCAAACCCTTTTAAATCTTATGAGAACAAATCAACTAAATTGAAATGTTATATTATTTTACAGAGATCTCAATTCAAACATGAACAAATGTAGGATGTGCTAAAATTAAAGGGCTAAAAATTTGACTGTTGCAAAATAAATAAATAAATAAATAAATAAATATAGCGAGGTAAGATGCAACAAGTGTGGATTTTTTATCTGAGAGTGATGTTAATGTGCGATTTATGCACAAAACTAAAGTTGAGTGCAGGGATTTACATTTTTTACGAGAATATAGGCATCACAAAATTATTAAACAGCATTTAAAAAAATAATAAAAACAAGTACCGTATGTAAATTCTTTATTTAGAAATTACACAGATCACATTTAAAAAATAATGTTTTAACAGGTAGTACTGAGCATGCATTATTATATACAATACAGACATACAGTATAAAGATAAATAGTCCCCGATAACCAATATGGCAGCGATATTTAATGCATCTCTAATAAATGCAACAACATTTCATATTCTAATGTTCACTCATCGGTACTCATAATGTGTCAAGTCGACCACAAATACTTTTCGAAACAAAAGTATTGTAACAGAAAAGTTAAATCTTCTATGATGTTATAGGTGTTGCCAAAAAAAGTTAAATATCTGCCTGTAACATCCTCCAGCATTTTAAAAGAATATAAAAAGAATTTACTATTATTCCCATAAATACATTGTTAAATAAATAAATTGTTAACAATACACAATCAAAACAAAAAACAAAGGTTAACAGAAGACAAATGCGCTTATATTAATTGTCAAGAAAAAGAGAACTAAAGTAGTTTGGGAAGTAACAGCCAAATCATATCAAACCCAGCTGGGATCCCTAGATATGATACCTCAATAATTCTGCTTAGGTGTGAAGAACATAATTAGTTTAGTCTCCAGCATATTCCTGGGAGTTTTTAATGTGATAAAGCACCAGGAAAGCTATATAAGATATCATAAAATGCAGCACACATTCAAAACAATTATTAGTTGAAGAGAGCTCATAAACTTCTCATACTCTTTGTTTTCCGTCTTGTTTGTGAGTGCTGACATGATTCGTAGGGATCTCCATTCACAGCAGAGAGCTGCCAAAAGCTTGTGGTGTAATTAAGATTTGTCCTCAGGATTTGCCCCCTGAGAAGCAAGGAACAGCTTTGCTCCTTGTTGGAAATATCTCACCATCTCTAGGGGATATGTGCCAACAGGTGATGTTATGGAAGGTGGACGTAGACAAAAAAAAATCCCAAAAGGGGAAAAAACTAACAAAAAAAAAAGCCGGTACATTGAATAAAATTAACTTCTCAAACTAATATCCGGGGGGAAGAGTTTCCTTGAGAAGAATTTTTTATTATTATAATTTTTTGCAGGCATGATACTTAAAAGTAGATTCAAAGGTTTCGGAAGCTAAATGGCCCAGTTAGTGTTCATTTTTATGACTTACATAAATTACTATTCTAATGACTTACAATAACATAATTCATACAACATATTTTTTTTAAATATAATTTTTTTTCTCCTATTTGAACTATTTAGACATAAAAATATGAAATCATTACAAATTACCTGCTCTTTTCCTCATCTTCATAAATAAATCCAGAAGTCAGAAACCCATCAAAATTTTGCAATCCAAATATTTCCAGCTGCAGCATGTGTTCTGTTGAAAGGCTGGGGACTTTATAGGCCAAATATGCATGCTTGTGGCCTTGTTAGCTGAACTCGAATATGTTGGGGCTTCTGGATTAATCCCCTCTGAGAGTCTCACAGACAGAAAAAAAAAGTTGGGACGCCCCTCTCAAATCCTGTTCCGCTAACCCAATTTGACACCCCTACAATAACAAACTCCCAGCAGCAGCATCCAGATGGGAACATCCATGTTTCCTTTTCTCACAATCGTACACACACACTGTGGCACATGTGAACGCACTTTTCTTTAGCATTGTTGTCTAGAAAGTCTAGGTAATTCTGACTCGAACTGCACTTGTGGCTATTGTCTGTCCCGTCACCCCAGGGCCTGTCAGAATCAGCTCACACTTCCACGCATCAGCAAAATCCTCACAATCACCTCACACAACACCAACAACAAATTATACGGAGGAGGATCAAAGCATCGCTCGGTTAAATGGAGATTCACAATGGCCTTCACCTTCTTTTTTTGACATATGGTAATTATAAAAGCCCTGCCGAACTTACATAACACCCCCAGCGAATTTACTGCAATACCGCACACACAAACACACCAGCACAGTGCTGATACACCACCTGTCACCTGTGTGAAAAGGTGTCAGTCTGAGCAAAGCAGTCAGAGACAGATGGAATCCACTAAGCTGTCCATCATGTTTCTCCTCCTGGTTGAGGAGCTCACAGACTGACGGGACGGGAGCCTGTGGTGAGCGAGAGACCTCAGATATGGGTTATATAAGCTAATTTTAGCATAGCACACATAACGCGCTCATTTTACATTGATAGCTCAGAAGGCCATAGACACAACGGCATATATGACAGGAGGTGGAAAGCTGGAAAGATGAAGATCTGATTATATTAAAAAACAAATACACAAAACTATAAAACTGTGTTACTTTTATTTTACCACAATAATAACTTATATTTGTGCATATTTATAGAATATATTTGCATAACTTTTTATTCATAAAATAGTGCTTCCAAAGTTGGAATAATTTTTTTTTAGTAATATAAATATGTTAACTAGGAATGTAACGGTATCAAAATTTCACGGTACAGTAATACCTCGATATGAATAGCATGGTACGGTATTTACATGTACACTGTACATATCAATGGCACAAGCCATCTATCTGTAAACTTTGAAACAGGAACTTCCATTTTAATAACAAAAAATTATTAAACCTTCTACACATCCGATTTAGATGGCTAGAGGACGTCATATGTCAATTTGCATATTCATTACGTCAGTGTATAATATTATTTTGCTCCTCTGGGGTCACATAATTTTATTCAATGCCCCCTAATTCTCAATATAACTGTTTTCACTGATATTTTTAATGGTTTCTGTTGTCAAAAAAAACAGAATAAATATATGAAATAGTGAAATGCACTGAAATGCACGCCATTTTAAGGCCTACTGAACTAGCTCTACCTTACAAGATGTTAATCTAGATTAAAATCCTTATTTATAATTGTTTATAATTATATTTATAATTCATAATAATGAAACCAAGTACACATAAGATATAGACAATGGCTGACAATTGCTGTGATTTTGGCTCTATTTGCATGTAAAATAGAGTTAGAAGCAACATAATATCTATTTTAATTGAAAGCCCTGCTCCTCTCAGCTGCTCACAGAACAGAACAGACGCAGAGAGATGGGTGTGCACGCCGAGAAAACAAGGGCTCGCGCCAGCACCGGAAGTCTCTAGATTTGTCGCTACTCGCTTTTAGGGAAAAATGTCGCCAAGCAGAATGTCGCGGTGCAGTCGGAGACTTGGAGACACGGCAGTCAAAACTTAACTTAAACAAGCTCTCATGGAAAGAAAAGAAAGTACAGAAATAAAGTAACGAGACTAGACTGGTTTTCTAATCGAAGCTATCAGTCACGTGGTCCAAATTTTCCCGCTCTTGCAGAGTATAATTTGGACATGATTTCTATAACATGAATATGATACATTTGACTAAGAATTGGTGGGAAGAAACATTTCAAGCAAGAAGATTGAAGCAAAGCCATACTAAACACGGATATTAAACTAAATGCTATTCTATAGTTATTTAAAATACATATACAGTACAATGAATGATTAACACATGATAATTAAATGCGTGGGATACATATAATATCCAGTATTGCATATCAGTGATTTAATTTTAGTGTATTTTCAGGCTGGAATAGGTATGAAAAGGCATTTTTGGGCCAGTTTTGTGAAGAAAAGGGTTAATGGTCTCCTCAGGAATTTCAGGCTTGTCCTCAGTTGGGAGATGGAGATCTATCCAACAAAATCTTTATTTAAACTCTGATGCACTACACACACATATATTTATATTTGTGCATGTGTGTGTAAAGGTAAAGAGTGATGTTTAGAAAGACCCAAAGAGCTATTATTTTTATTTTTATTTAATTGTGTTATTACACTTTTCAAGGGAATCAATCCAGAACGTCTAGGTTACGAACGTAACCCACGTTCCCTGAAGGAGGGAACGGAGACGTTACATATGGGATCTCGCACG
>JAUMHP010039771.1:0-10071 GCA_032361065.1 Enteromius trimaculatus | reverse complement strand
ATGCGAGATCCCATATGTAACGTCTCCGTTCCCTCCTTCAGGGAACGTGGGTTACCGTTGTAACCTTAGACGTTTCACTGAGATACCAAGAAATCATACTCATACTATTGTGCTTACAAATATTACGAATTCGTTTTTGTAAAGTAGTGCTGTCAAAAATTAACTGCATACGAAATAAAAGCTTTTGTTTGCATAATATATGCGAGGGTTGTGTGTATATTTATCATGTACACACACACAGTATATCTTCTAAAAATATATTTATATTCAGAAAATGTTTATTTTATAAATATATTTAATATAAACAAACTATTTTTCTTAAATATATACATGCATGCGTGTATTTATAAATACATAAATTATGCAAACAAAGTTTATTTTGTACGTGGTTAATCTTTTGACAGTCCTAGTTTTAAATTTAGTAAAAGTTTTAGTAATTTTCTTCATTAATTTCTGTTATTTTTTAATATATATAATTTTTTATTTTAGTTTACTTTAATTCTTTTAGTTCTCTAACCAGAGAGAGTAAGTCTACTCTAACCATTGACAACCAGTTTGCTGATCAAAAAGCTAATTAAGAGTCTAATTAAGGTTATAATTTCACAAAATAAAATTTGTGAATTATTAATACAATAAAACTGGTGGAAAAAACAACAAAATGTAAAGCCATAAAATGTTTTGTAACTTGGAATAAAATACAGTACCATGTAAAAATGTAGATGAAAGAAATAACATATACATGTATATCCATATATATTCTTTTTTCCCCATCTACATTTTACATCAACATTTCTCACTTTCATTAAAAAAAATAATAACTATATAGACATAACAAAAGTCAATCAAACTTGAATTAAAATAGTAAATAAGCAAAATAAAACAAATTCTAAATATTAATAAAAAAACTATATGTATCTTTTTATTAATAGAGGGACCCAAGCCATAGCTCTATCAACCTACAACACGCTACCAACCCACCTACAACAGCCTAGCAACGCAACAACTCCAAACACCACCCTCCAACATCCAGGAATCACTTATAGTGAGTTCTGCAGGAAAACACCACTCACATGCATTTTAGAAAATAAAACTGACTCCTTCATTACACAGCATTCAAAAAGCACACGTGATTTATAATGCATCAGATTATTCTTCCACAGACGTGCCTTCGAGTAAAAACTCAACGCTGTAGATAAAGAGCATGGAAGAGCTGCTAGACACAATTAATGATTCATTTCAGCTGTTGTAGAAGTGTTAATTGGGGTCTCAACATTAGCACCAAACCAGAGAGACACCTGATTAATTAGCATTCAAACCCACACAGATGTGACGCTAATGACAGGAAACTGTGAGCCGCTCAAACGATGAAAAACATGACATTTACACGCTAAAGAGCAGAGATGACACGCCTGACACCAATCAGGACCAAGCTCACTCAAAACATGAGCCTTAATGTGTTACTGGTCTTATTGTGAATGATTCATACGTTTCAAAACATCTGAATACTTTACAATACTGACGACTTCTTATACCGAAAATATTAGGCAAGTAAAAAAAAACTGTATTCATCAACTGACTGCATGGCAAAAAATGAGTTTTACATACCAGAATCAGGCCGGTTACAGGAAACTAAAAATAAAACAGAGAAATGTGTTTTACAGAAGTATATTTTATTAGTTCCTTAAAATAAAATAAATGTTAACTGAAAAATAAATGAATAAATAAATAAATGTTTCAGCTAGCTGCCAAAGCAACATCTTCCATTTTTATTTCCATGGTTTAATTTAAAACACATATATAATTTAAAATTAATAATAAAAACAAAATAAAAATAAATATATATATTATATAAACACAGAAATTATTCAAAAATATATAAATGACAAAAATAAACTGAATATATTTTTCTTTGAAAAATAAATAGTTAAAATCTATTAACATAACACAAACAAACAAACACTGACTAACTATCGTAATTTGGCCAGATTTGAATATGTCCACGTTAATATGTCCATAATTTCCCAACTTCTATGTTCATGATTATCTGATGTCAAGTAATGGTCACTTGTTTGAATATTTAATTGTTCTATGTTTTATAATGATTGTTGCCATTTTAAAATGATTTACTTTTTTTTTTTTTTTTTACTTTGTGATTTTATTAATTATTAGCTTTTTATTTATTGACCCCAGTTTGACTTTAAGTGATGCCAAAAAAAGTAATGTAATTTTAAAGGAAGTAATTAGATTTTCATTAAAGATTACAAATGCAAACAGATGTTATTCTATTATAATCACACGCAGTAACGAATAGTTCACGTAAGACCAGGAACAGCTTCAGGGAAGGAATGTGTTTTCAGTGAGACGCAGAGTATGGATGCAGGATCTGACAGCAGGGTGTGTGTGTGTGTGTGTGTGTGTGTAGTGACCTGTGCTTTGGTCAGTCTCTTCTCCAGCGCGTCTCTCTCTCTCTCGGTCTGCAGCAGTCGCTGGTTGAGCTCCACCACGTCACCCTTCAGAGACGCCAGCGCAGCCAGATGTAGCTGCACACACACACACACACACATTACGGCATAAAGTCTGTTTCTCTGCTGAGTTGGACTTTACATAAACATCTACCGTTCAGACATCTGCAATAGTTATGATTTTAATGCTTTTGATGGAAGTCTCAAGGTTGCATTTATTGATCAGAAATACAACAAAATTGTGAAATAGTATTTTAATTTAAACCAGCTTGTCACATGATCTTTCAGAAATCATTCTAATGTACTGATTTGCTGCCCAAGAAACATTTCTGATTATTATCAGTGTTGGATTCACAGATACAATGTAACAGCATTTCTTTAAAATCTCATCATCATCTAAACATCTGACAAAATATATTTTTTTTTACATGTAAGATGGTTTTGCAGTGGAAACACACACACACACACACACACACACTCATGTGTTGTGGGGTCTCTTCATAGGTGTGATGGTGTTTCTACTGTACAGACATGAAATCAAACTTCATTTAAATTCTACAGGGGATCTGTGATGTTTACTCAGCTCTATTTCACACCCCAGCAGAGAGAAAGAAAATCCTGAGAGTTTATAAGAACCAACCAAAAACACACACACACACGTTTGTTTTGCTATCTTAGTGAGGACATTACATAGCCTTCCATTGATGTTCTAACCCCAACCCAACCTCTATCCCTAAACCTACCCTTCATAGAAACATGCGCAGGACACTAGATCTACATCAAATCTACTGTAGACTGATCTAGAAGCCTTTTTATTTAGACAGGGCCAGCAAAATGTCCTCACTAGTGGGTTGTTTTCATCTTTCACTATATAAGTGACGACATTTGGTTCCTCACAAGTATAGTCAAACCAGTACACAGAAAACCTCTTTGAGAAACACTCTTTAACACACCGTCAGCATCTGGCATGAAAACACTGCTTTCAGTGTGTGTGTGTGTGAGAGAGAGAGAGGGTGTGTGTGTTGCACTAAAGTGTTCAGCTCAGACTAAATTTATGAATATGAAGTGCATGAAGAATAACATTAGTTAGTGTTGTCTTTACAGTAAAAAAAATTAATCTACAAAAATGAACAAAAATTAAATCGCAAAAATGTGCTTTTTATGTGCTCTACCTGAACACTATGTGTAAACGTTATAATAAATATAATAGCTGTTGCAATTATTATCACCATTATAATCGTCTTGCTTTATTTTATTTTACAAAACAACAGTAAAATTACAATATTGACATGTATGAATGCCATACAGGTGGTTGTATTTGGTTGCTATTAAAAGCAGTCTAATAACGAGGATGCTTGTTGCACGTATCACGTTGTCACATGCCTTGTAAAAATTCATAATGTTACTGAACAAACGGCGAGTAACACTGTTTCAGAGCAGATTTTCCTCGCTCTTTGGACATTGCACCCTGGCTAACAAGCAGTTCAGAGACAATTCATGCATGTACTAGAAAACATAACCTTCTGCAGTGCATTTACTTCATAAGCCCATTTTGCAATTTACAGCAACCAGCAACAACCGAACCGTCCACTTCTCACCCAAGACATGAGATGCAATACTAAAAACATAAAAAATACACATGTAAAATGAACATTAACTGAAAAAAACCCAACTTTTATTCAGTATTCTGTTCACATAAATATATGTGTACACTGTGCATATGTATTATGTATATAGGAATACAAACACATACACATATATACTAAAGAAAAGTATGCTATTTTTTAATATTAAATATACATACATATTTTTCTATCTATCTATCTATCTATCTAAATAAAATATAAAGTATAACGAATATAAATACATAAATGTATATACATGTAAATCTTTTCTAAATATACACAGTGTGTGTGTGTGTGTATTTATATATTCAAAGTAAATATACACAGTACAGTATAGTATACGCATATATATTATTATGTAAACAAAAGCGTATTTTGGATGGGATTAATCTTTTGACAACACAACAAATAAATACAAAACTTAACTATACTAAAACTACTGTATAAAACAAATAACTCAAGCCAAACTAAACAACATAAAGCCCAAGCAGTAACTTGTCTTGTATTAGCAACCGTTTTCCCACTGAACGAAACACACACATCCTCAGAGGATTAAAAACCAGACGATGCGTTTATACTGTATATCAATGCTCTCCGAGAATCTACTTCCTGTAAGTGTTTCCCGTCGTGATTAAAGAAACACCTGGAAAATTCCTCCTGAGCGGAGCGTGACTCTGTGAGCTCGAATCAAACACATGAACAAAGCTCGGGCTAATAAACACACACTTATATACTCCTCCTGACCTTATAAAAACATTCATGGACTCGCACTTGACATCCGTCACGCTTTAACACAACCGCTAGGAAAATATTGGGTTGAAAAAGCCCCACGCGAGAAGAAGGGATGTAATATTAAAGGTCAAAAGACATGCCACATCAATTTAATGAAATGGGACTCGATTAACACTTCAATCCACTGTATTTATTAACTGCATCTGTAACATTACATTTATTAATGATGACAGCTGTTTATACACAATGTGTTAAAAGATGCACTGAAAACAGAAATAAACTGTGTTTTAAATAGTAACTAATTACATTTTATGAATGTTTATGAATATTAATTGCTGATATAGTGTAGATATAGCGCAGAATTGTATATACTGTAGTAAACAAATACTAAATTAACTAAAAAAAACAAAAAGCAAATAATTTGATGTTCAAATACTGAAGAAATAGTAAAATAACTAAATGAAAGAAAAAATGGAAACAATATAATGCAGTTGCATATGAAGGTAGAATTTTAGATGTTTAAAATAGTAAAATTACTAAAATAAGAAATTTTCTAAAAAACAAATCTAATTCAAAACAGCTGCATCTACAAGAACATGATCAGATTCAAATAGTATAATCGCTCAAATTAAGGACCAAAAAAAAAAATGTATTCAATACAATTGCGGATACAAGTATAATATCAGTTTTTTTTTTTAAACAAATACTAAATACTCAAGACACAATAACCAGCTGGCAACGTTTCTTTGGGATGTTCATGATATCAAGAGACGGAGAGGCTAAGACTAATCTGTGTCGGCAGCAGCAGATCTCTCTGGCCAGAGCTCACGTTACTCCACACCAATCCCAGAAACATCACGAGCTGTTTTTAGGAGACTCTGAGATGCTGAGATGTATTACAAAGAGGAAACCAAACAGCACATTAAATCAACTTTTTAAAAATATGATTCTAATTTAAGGCCGCAGAAGAGGATTTTCAAATAATACACTGAAATACATTTAAATCAGAGAGACGTTACTGTCGGCTGCTTGTAATCTGTGCGGTTGTTCTTGTTGTATTACTGACTTTAGTTAAGCTAGTAGTTCCTGCTGGAGTATAGAAATCTTCACCTCTTTTTTTTTTTGCGGATATGAAAAATGTTCCAATCCGTGGGAGACGATATGGTTCCTGAGAAACATCACAGAACTTCACGGTCCAAGCCTGTGACATTAAAGAATAAACGCCCACATGCTCTTACTGTGTTTTACATGTAGAGCCAGGAGCCGTGCACGTGTTGTAGAAGCTGCAGTAATTGCTGTAAGTGCTGTGGGTCAGCGGACGAGACGTGCTGGAGTTTGTAATCCACTAACCACGCGCTCCAGTGTTTCTCCAGAGTTTCTCCAGAGCTCACAATCAGGTTAAAAGCATTGAGCGTTCAGCCTGATCTCCTCCCGCTCCTCTTTAATGGAGTCTGTGAGATGGATATCATTGAGTCACGTGATGAATATATCACACACCACTGGATCTTTGTCACGGACCCTTGAGAGAGTCAAACCAGAAACCATCAGCCTTCAGCAACAGCTTTACACACAACACTACACCTCCAGGGTTGTTATTATTATTAGTTCAAACTAAATAAACATTAACTGAAATTAAATACTTCCAGCTGATTGTCAAGGCAGCATTTTTAATGTAGTTTATTTGTTTGGTGAAACATTTTTACACATAAGATTACGGAGTACATTTTTGTGAAAATCGTCAAAATAAGCTGTGACAAATATTCTCCGCTTTTTTATATAATTTAACTGAAATATTTTTTTACAATTTTTTTTTTTACAATTTTTTTTGTGATATAAACTTAAACAATTTATATATGATAAATATATGACAAAAATATTAATTTTATTCAAAAACATCATTTGTAAGTCAAATACTGATATAAAGCATGAACAAAAATATGCTTTAGAAATTTTTCACTTAAAAACATTTAATATATATACTCTCACTTTGATTAAAATGTATAAAAAATATTATGTATATGTCCTAAAATTATAAATTGTTAGTCAAAGGCTAGTTTACTTCCACTAAATAAACTTAACAGATTTAAAGCGTGAACAACAACATTCTTAAAACTTACAGTATTTCTTAAAAAGGTAATGTTTGTCCAAAATGATTTCTTTTTATTAAATAAATAGAAATAATTTGTGTAATTGTTTTTGTTCAACTCAAACTATGACTTCAGTGATGTTACTATAGTTCTTTATTATTGTGATGATAATTTATTTACTAACAGGAGATGCTGCTGGGTATGGGTTACTGTACATCTAAACCAGTAGAGAAGCAGCGCTCGAGGAAATCTGGTCCTCAGTGCTGAGTCTGGTTCTCCCGTTTCTGATTCATTAAGTTCTGCTTCGTTTCATTAAGTCTGAAGTGCATCATTAATGCCTGTGAAAGCAGGTCTGAGACTCAATCTCTCACTCAGCTCTGTAACAAGCACACACACACACACGGTTCATGTTGAGTTCAGATCAGACCCACACAAAACCAGCACAACCCGAACCCAACAACCAATGCTCACTCTAGTCTTCTGCTCACTGCATGATATATATCACATATTTTGACTAATATGATGATTATCAGCTCAGTTTAGCACATTTAACTCCATTCTGACTTATTCTGCACATTTTCCCACAAAATCAGTTCAATACAAACAAATCATAAACACTGTCAAATGATTACCTGCATCCAAAGTTTGTGTTTACATAATATATATGTGTGTCCTGTGTCATATATATATATATATTACAGTTATGTTTTCAGAACAGGACAAACATCTGATCTGTTTATATCATTTATTAAAACTGCACAAAATAAATGTATTTTATATAAAATTGAAAACATTAGTATCCATAGTATCCAGCAGCCGTAATGTTGAACATCAAGGATGATATCAAATCATGAAACCAATAAAAGATATTTAGCACATTTTTAATTGAGCAAAAATAAAGTTAGGCAGTGTAGATACAGTATAAAACGCAGATACAAACCATAGATAGGTGACATACATATATTTAGAAAGAGATCTATATAGTCATTTCTGCTCAGCAAGGCTTCATTTATTTGCTCAAAAATACAGTAAAGAAACTAATGTTGTAAATGTCTGTTAAAATGTTTTTTTTCCTGTGGTGCGCAGCTGGAATCTTCAGAAATCATTCTAATATGCTGATTTGCTGCATGAGAAATGTTTCTGATTATGTTATTATATTATTATGTTGAAAGGAGTTGTGCGGCCCAATATTTCTGTGGAAACTATGATACATGTTCTTTTCAAGATTCCCAGATGAACAGAAACTTCATAAGAACAGCACTTGTTTGAAATCTACTGCAACATTAGAAATATCATATTTGATCAATTTAATGCATCCTAGCTGAACGAAAACTAACCCAATAATTCTGAATGGTGTTGTAGATGATATTGAGATGAATATACTGTAGATGGTGATGACCGACTGAAACACACACACACACACACACACACCTACCTACACATGAGCACCAATCTGCCAATATGAGATTTTACATAATGCATTAAATTAGGGAATGACTAACAAGCCGTTACATAATAAAAACAGCCACTCTGTCAAGAAACGGTTCACTCGAGCTCTGCAGCTGCTGCTGGATCACGACAAAACACACACACACACACACACACACACACACACAGAGCTAATTTAACCAGCTGCCTGACAACATGTCAGAGGTGGCTGTGCTACTGACAGGAATGCTGGGAATCATTTCTGCCACACACACACACACACACCTCACCTTTGACTGTCAGTGATATGATGTTTCTCTCTGGTGTGTGTCACTGCTGCTGAACTCCAGAAGAAAGGCTGAAGAATCGGCTCATCGTCTGCTCTCGGTTCGTTCACAGATGAATATTATAAAGTGTGTGTAGGCGGTGAGTCTCCTGTACTGGACTACAGACGCTCCGCTTCCTTTAGCTGTTTACGCGGGCCTTTCCTTCCTGTCAGGATAGGGAGGGATCGTGTCTGTGTGTGAGCCCTTTGTTATTTTCTGCTGTCTTCTAAGTGTATATACACTAGCAGCTTTTAATAGCCAATGCCTAAATTGTATTCCGGCTTTTATTCTGCATAAATGAATCAAAAGTGACAGTAAAGACATTTATAATGTTACAGTATATTTCTATTGTAAATAAATGCTGTTCTTTTGAAGTTTCTTTTCATCTGCGAATCTTAAAAATAAATTGTGTCTCAGTTTCCACAGAAATACTGAGCAGCACGACTGTGTTCAACACTGATAATGATCAGAAGTGTGTGTTGAGCAGTAGATCAGTATATTATTATGACTTCTGAAGACCATGTGACACTGAATACGTAAAATAAGTAAAGCCTTGGTGAGCAGAAAAGACCACTCTCAAACTGATAGCATATATAACTTCCAAGTCAACTTCTGACAAACTCAAATTTACTGTAAACAGGTTGATATCAGTCTGTCACTAATACAGAAGATAACACTGGGACTTTCTGAATTGAATGAATTTTAAAATGATAGCTTTTTCCATCATAAACAATCCAGATTCAGATCCAATTCACAAAAACAGCATCGCGGCGGAGAGAGGTTATGGAGCGTGATTCACTTTCGTTCGGACACGCAAACCTTCCCACAAACCACTGCAAAACTGTGAATCGTTTAGAGACTAAACTGCAGCTGATTTGTTGTATTGGGCCGTGCGATTTTAACATCAGTCGCGGGATGAAGTTTTCAGGCTTGAGTTCCTGCTGCTGCTAACGTGTAACGTCAGACCTCAAATACTCATCCTGGCAGAGGTCAAAGGTCGTGACCCCAGGTCAACACGCTGGACATCAAAGACAATGGTTCTTGAGAGAAAAACAATGTTTAGGTCGTCTTGTTTTAAGTGCAGTGTGAAAGGTTTCATGTTTACTTTCAGGAAACACTAAATTCAACAAATCAGAGCCCTTTAATTTCTAGAATGCAGAAAACATGGACGGAGACTAGTCAGGAAAATAGAATTTACAGTATAGTGTAGAATGCCACCAAACTGAATTTCTGGGAGGAAAGAATTCATAGGGTCCTATTATTGTTAACATATAAACAAATTAGACATGTTTTGATTATTACATTTTATTTGAAAAAAAAAAAATTGAAAAAAAAAAAAAATTAATTTAAAAATAAAACACAATTAATATTGTTTTTTTTGGGGGGGGGGGGGGGGGGGGGGGTGGTTGTT
>JAUMHP010039769.1:0-10079 GCA_032361065.1 Enteromius trimaculatus | reverse complement strand
TAGATCTTTAAGTCCATCTCATGAAAAATCGGAGCAGAAACAAAGGTGTTGCGTTTATATTTTTGTTGAGTGTATTTCTCCATTTATTTAAGGCGCGGACTTTCGTTTATTCATTGCAATATCCTGCCGCCTGCCATTGTGATCATTGCCTGTCATGACAACTACTATCTGTCTACTGTATTGTCTACGCTGTTCTCGTTTACTGGTGATTACCTTTGCTGATTGACTATTCTAAATAAAGCCTGGCGACTGGATCCGTACGTCTCCGAGTCATCGTTGCACTAATACTAATTCTTACTTACTAAATACATTACACATTTTAAGCCCTTTGAGAAAGTTTGTAACTTTTACTTGCATAATATATCTTAAAATATGGATAAATGCTCACAATTTAGCCGATGGTCTTTAATTTACCCTGCTGAAAAAAACGACATAAGATGAACTTTTACTGGTCATGAGCTGGTTTATGGCGTAGTTGTAACATCAACCAGCAGGAGCTAACAGGGATAAAACTTGACAATACTTTAGGCATCGCTGTATCCAGTTATGAGGTCACTGAGATCTGGTGCTTGGAAATTTTTCATGTTCAAAAAAATAAAAAATAAATAAAATATATATATATACTTTTTTGTTTGACATTACATGGCAATATCTGGTGCTTAAACTGACATTAATCAAAAAGTCCATGGAAATAGTACCACATTCTGAAAGGAAAACACACAAAAAAAACATCTTATTATTTGTCGGTGCTATCAAAATGGTGGCTTTTAAAAGATCTGTAGAACTACAGGTTACTAAATGAAATGAAATATGCAAACAATATAGCCATAAAGAAGTCTCTGTTATTTCATTCGGTATAGTAGTTACATTTTCACAAAATCATGCTAAAAAAAACAGAAAACATTTATATTTCAGTCTCTTTTTAAGTGTATATAATTAGTTGTATTTGTAGTGGTTATTATAACCCGATTCTTAACCCTACTCCACAACCCTCATTTTTGAAAGTCTCTAAACACAAAATTTTCAAATCTACACAAAAACAATTCAAAACGTTTTCACAAAAACAAGTGTTCATGAAAGTACTGGGTAAACCTGTGACACAATGATAACTGACTATATTTTTTTTTAAATAATTGTTTCATGTGATTTATTTGTTTCACACTTTATTGTGACGGCATCTTACTAAATCTTTATTAAAATAGTTATGTAGATTTTTAAAATGCTGTTAGAAAAATATATATTGTGAACTCCAGTGCCAGTGCCAATGCTCTCAGTGGGTTCTCTGAGCCAATTGGTCACGGCATATCCTCTGGTGGGGAAACATAGACAATAAGTCATGCTTCACTGGAGATGAGTCTAACTTGTCTGACATTCAAGCTCCTCTTATATATCTGCCACAGCGTGACCGATTGGCTGACGATTTCCAGATGTTGGTTGTGTAAAATAATAAAATAATTAATAAATATTTCTATGAAAATAAATGTTTTTAAATAAGACTTAAAATTTGCAACTATAACAAGTTTATGACCTAGAGTGCCACTTAAAAAGCACAATCTCCTTTTGATTTAAATTGGGGCCAATATCATATTGCGCTTGTTAAAATACCAGAAAAAGGTTAATGTGGTCTTGTACATGGAGTGGTGAGTGGGTGGCCAAGGTTAATTCAGGGGGTCCATAGAAAATCAGTGTATGAATCCAATCTGGCATTAAAAAAGCAAGAATAAATTCTATGATTGCTGATTATTTGACATTACACCACATATTTCAATGAGCCCTGATAAATGCAGTTCATACTATTTCTAAAACGCTCTAGAACATTGTTTTCTCAAAAATTTTACCTGTGAAAGTGTAAAACCAGAGATAACCACACAGGGTCATCCAGGTACTGTGCAAGGTCAAAGCTACCATTTCCTGACATAGCAAGGAAAACAAGCATGCACTTAATGGCCATGTTTTATAGAAATTAACTATTTGCGCTGTCTGTTTTAAAACTGTCTATTCAATTATACAGTGGGTCCACTTGGCTAAAAGGGCTAAATTCTGCACGAGTGACCAGGCCACTGGATTATTTTACTGTGTTATTTTAAAATGAGAGTTGCAGCATGAAAAGCTTGTCCCACAATGTGCATTAGCATAGCACAAACATTAACATCTTTAAATGTTAGCTTATTAAATTGTAACTTAATGATTGTATAACAACCAGAAAATGAACAATTGTCTTTGTTTGGATTGAGGTTGAATGCTTAGAGGCACTTTGCTCTTTTTTTTGAACATTTTTTAAAGCATAAATCCCACAAAAATGATACACGTTTAAGGTCTTCCCTTGTTTTTTTATGGAGCTGGAAACCTACAGATGTCCGAGTTCCGCTCTCTCCATGCAACTGCCAGTGGCTCATCTGCATTTGAGAGCAGGAGCTTACCGATAGGTCAGTTGTGTGAGATTTTCCTAATTTAACTCATTGCAAGATATAGTTCCATTTTTGTGCATTCTACTTAAAATAAATACAATACATTGAGTATCCAAATAAAGCCCTGTCTCTGCTGACCTCCCCTCCCCAAGCATCACAAAAATAATTATATAATTATGTAGCATCACAGTCTCTGTATAAATTAAAGGGCAAAGCAGAACAAACTCCTAACAGGAGGAGACTCACTCATGGCCTATGAGACAGAAGATCATGAGACTCAATACTGCTTTCCTGCCATCAACTCATCATGTGTCAAGGGAAAACGCTCCAGACATGAATACAATATCATTTATCTGTTTGTATCAGTGCTGTCTGCATGGACTATTTTTATGAATCTGCTGGTGATCGTCTCCATCTCTCACTTCAAGAAGCTTCACACTCCAACCAACCTGCTTGTTCTCTCTTTGGCTGTGGTTGACATGCTTGTTGGACTTATTGTGATACCCATAGAGGGAATTAAACAAATTGAGACATGTTGGTACTTTGGAGACACTTACTGTGGACTGTTTGTAAGTGCTGTTAGGTTGTTGCTTTCTACATCTCTTAGTACTTTAGTTTTAATTGCTGTTGATCGTTATGTGGCTGTGTGTCACCCTTTACTGTACCCACAGAAAATAACCACAACTAAAACATTAATCAGCATCTGTCTCTGCTGGTTTTTCTGTTCAGTTTACAATATTGGATATGTAATTAGTAGTACATATTTTAATATCTCTCAGAAAACGTTGTGCTACGGCCAGTGTATTGCTATGATTAATCCTGTTTGGACATTCACAGATTTGACCTTTTTCTTCTTATTTCCTTGTGTTGTGATCATCACTGTATATCTGAGAATATTTTATGTTGTACAATGGCAAGTGAAAGCTATAAACTCACTGCAGGGTGATAAATCTGTAATGGAAGGATCGATGAAAAGGAAATCTGAACGCAAAGCTGCATTAACATTAGGAATCATTGTGACAGTTTATCTGATTTGCTGGATTCCTTTCTGTATCTGTTCTCTAACAGAATCCACAGCTATCTCTTCCACTACAATGATATTTCTAGTTTGGACTTTGTATGTCAGCTGTGGACTGAATCCTCTTATTTATGCTTTATTTTACAGTTGGTTTAAAATATCAGTTAAACACATTCTGACACTTAGAATTTTTAAGCCAGCGTCATCTCGGATGGAATTTTTCACAGATTATCATTAATGTTTCTGTTATGTCACTGATTCTATCTTCCAACTCCTATCACAGGAGTTAACTGAATTGAATTGTCAACATTAACTTCACACCAAAATGGGGTCAAGAATAATAATAGCTTGAAGACATTATTATAAGTTTCTATAATAGGAAACTAAAGCCCCTATGACTTATTTATTTCTAAAGTAAGCTATGTGTTGGATCAACACAGTCTCATTCCAACTCGTCACACATTGTCGCTTGGTCAGGACCATTTGGCGTCACTTTATGAAGTTCAAGTTGCCCTATTTTTTGACGTGCAGGGTTCTCCGTTGTTATAAATAGGAAACCTTTAGCGTCTATATGCCAACGTGATGAGAATTTTATTGTCATAATTAAAAGATATCTTGGGAAATACCTATGGCATTACATTATTGCGCATATGTAGGGGTGTGGTTTTTCAATGTAAACAGTTAAAACAGTTTTATTTTTATGATATGATTTACACATTTATGAGCACATAACCCAGCCCCTACCTCCAAACATACCGTCTGTCAATGACATTAAAAGTACAAAAGTATTAATATTCCAAATCTTCTTAGGCAACACAATTGATTTGTGAGAATAATAAGACGCAATCGCTGCCTCCATCTGCTGTATACTTCCTGTGTGCTGCCGCAGCCTGTGTGCAATTTTTCAAAAAATGCCACCACAAGAAGCGTTACCTCCAGCGTTGGTTGTGAAATGATAATGGCTCTTGTGTGTCTCGTGATCTATTGTGTCATGCTGTTGTGAGGTTATAGGCTAAACCTTAAACTTTTTAATTTTCCTGAACATTTTGGCAGGCAACATTTTTTTTGTTCAAAATTTCCAAAAGGAAACAACACTGGCATTAAATGGTGTATATGACCTGTAACGATCTTTAGGCAAGTGGCTCACAGCAAAGTAACATCTACATGGATAACAGGAATTAAGATTTATCTGTAAAACATTTTCCTGGACATAACACTGCTTTAAATCTTTGAATAAACATATTTTAAGATCAAAAGTAAGGGAAATTTATTTATATAGCACATATAAAAACAACAGATATTGCCCCAAAATACATTACAATGAAAGCAAAAAAAAGAATTAAGGTCAAATTGAAGTTGATCTTAAATTCAACAGGAAGTCAGTGTAAAGATATCAGTTAAGGGGTAATGTTGTCTTAGTGGTGGAGCTAGAGTTTTAAAACATGGGCTGGCCAGTGAGTGGCCAAGGCTAATTTAGGGATCCATAGATCATGAAAGAAATTCAGTATACAACTTCAAACTTGGAATTACAAAAAGACACAAATAAATCCTACAATTTCTGATTACTTCACATTAACCCCGCATTAGCTATAAATTCTTACTGTAACTGTTAGTATAGTGAAAATAAGTAAACTATTACTTTATTAACCAGTGATTGTAGCAGCCTGAAGTGATAATTATTTAGGAATAATTAAGTATTAGTTGTGTGATGAGTTGTAATTCTGCCAATCAAAAATTTTTAAATATTAAGATTTTTCACCAATCCTGCATTTATGTAATCCAAAATACATTAAAAACATAACAATTGTGAATGAATAGGTTACTTCCGTAACCCAGGTTCTCTGAGAAAGGGGAACGAGTAATGCGTCTGTTAAGACGCTATGGGGAAAAAGTCCTTTTTTCCTCCTAGCTGAAGCCTTATTAAATCACGCAGTGGAACCGCAACGGCCATTGGTTGCTGTAGTGGTACTTTGATAAACCAATCGGTTGGACGCTGTGCTAGGTCGACCAATGGCCACGGCTCCTGCTGAAGCACGCCAGAATGGGCGGGGCCGTGCATGTATATATGGCGGCCGCTTCACCAGCGGATTCAGGTTACTTCGACTGAAGCGACGAACACATACAGCACTTCAAGGGACGCACTTTAGTTCACGATTGACTATATTAAAATGTCATTTCCAATTTAGTGCAAATACAGCAGCCTAAGTGTTGCATCACAGTGAAGATTTATTTGACCAGTTTACACAATGTAATGTTTAACAGTATCAGAATTTATTTTCTTTATTTTAATTCTGGCCTTTTCAGCGCCACCTTTGCTCTTTTTATTATCCATTTTTCATCTCTCGCGTATCTCTTAACTGATTTTGCTGTTGAGTAAGGTGCCGCTGTCGGGGAGGCGAATGATCAATGAATTACGTCATCATTAACCTGCAGGCTGCATTCTGCTTGCGGGGCTGCGAGAAAATAAATAAAAAGAGTGGAGCTGCAATAAAGTACTGAATAAAAAGAGAGAGGCAATGGTAAAAAAAAATAAAAAATAAAAAAATAATAAAATAAATAAATAAAAAGTGCGCCTGAGTGCAGGCAGCTGACACCGGCCCTCTTCTCGTACAAAAAATAGACCGGCCCACCGGGAATTCTCCCGGTTCTCTCGATTAGCCAATCTGGGCTTGCACCACAATAGCTCTTCCAGAAGAGGGGGTTTCGCTCCTCCTGCTCAACCATTCAGTGCTCTGCCAACTATCTTGACTCTGCCATGTCAACCTGTTCTTGGGCTTTCCACTTCCTCCCTGTTTGTATGTTGAGGCCAGCTGCTCTCATCAGTTGGTCAGTGTATTCCCTCACCTCCAATACCATCCAAGCCTTCTCCTGCTTGTATCCCAGTCCAAAGGATCCCAGTTGCTGCTCCAGGGCATATGTTTGATGAATTACCTGGACGAATGGCTAGTGTTATCCCAATTACAGGTCTCACTGTGACCTTGTACTAAGTCACCTAAAAAGCCTGGGCCTACACACAAATTCCAAAATCAGCAATTTAATTCATTTCCAATGGATATCCTTATTGGGCTTTCTTCACTTGTGTCCATTTCAATGGTGTACCAAGAGCCAAAATATTTCACTCCATTATCATCTGCACAAATTCTACATAATCTACATAAATTCAGTCACGTGCAGGAGTGTTCAGGGGCAAAAGATTTACATGACACCCAAGTTCCTCAAGGTGGGAGTTTAGCTGGGAATGTGTTTCTGCTGCAAAACTCTCAAGACCGAGGAATCTCTGATGGGCTGGGGGCTGTTTGCAAAGGATACCCAGCCCATGGAACATGGACAGAAGCACTTAGGGGTGGCACAACAACACAACAGTTGTGTCATATTTGAATCACCAAGGAGGCACCAATCTTGCCCCTTATGCAAACTGGCGAAAAGTGTCCTCCTGTGGGCTCAAACCAGGTTTCTGTCAGTCAGAGCAGTTCACATTTCAGGTCACCTAAACTCAGGAGCAGATCTGCAGATCATCTACTCCCAGCGACGCTGTCTAGAGTGTATTTAGACAGAGTGTCATTCAAGATGGCGGTGCGGTCAGACGCAGCAGCTACACCGGGTCTGAAAAACGGTGTTTGTATGTTCTTTAATGTCGTCTGTTCATCTCAAAATAGTGTCAGTTATTATTCACAAGGAAATCACTCTCAAATACATCTATGATCGCCAAAGGCTTTTGGAAATCGGCAATACAACCACCAACTCGCACCGGCGACAACTGAGAAGCTCAAAGGCCTTTGCTTACTGGAAATGCCGACCCCCGAAACCACGGCCTCGTCTACTGATGCTTCCCACACAAGCACGGCAAGTGTGGAGGGATACAAGCTAGGCTAAGGGCTAACCCCACCAGGCCAGCTCTTCCGACACTCAGGTTCGCTAATGTTCGCTCACTGGAACATAAACTGGACTCATTTCAACTCAGTCACTCTATGCTGCACAAGGCAATTGATTGTTGTGTGTTTGTTTTCACTGAAACATGGCTAATCGACAACATTCCTGACTCTGCCATTCAGATACACGGGCTAACCTGCTACCGAGCGGACAGAGATGCAGTACTCTCTGGTACAAGTGAACTTTGCAACAAGAGGGAACAACACTCTGGACTTGGTTTACACAACAGAAAAAAATGCATACAAAGCTGAACCCCGCCCCCACCGCGGGTACTCAGAACACATCACTGTTATGCTAATCCCAGCATAAAGACCACTTCTAAAACTCACCAAACCGGTTCAAAAACAGATCACAGTATTGCCAAATCATGCCACCTCAACACTATAGGACCGCTTTCAGTGCACAGACTGGAACATGGGAACTGTGACTGCTTGCATCAAAAAGTGCATTGGTGATGTGACAGTCATCAAAACCATCACCACACGTGCAAACCAGAAGCCATGGATGACAGCAGAGGTTTGTGGGCTGCTAAAGACCAGAGATGATGCATTTAGATCTGGAGATAAAGCAGCTTTAAAAACAGCAAGAGCCAATCTGTCCTGTGGCATCAAGCAAGCAAAACGCTTGTATGCACAAAAAATAAATAATCAGTTTACTGACAGTAAAGAAACACGGAGCCTGTGGCAAGTCATCCAAATCATCACTGATTACAAGCCCATGCCACAGGCCTGCAATGATGACACAACCCTCCCAGGTGCACTAAATGAGTTCTATGCACGGTTTGAAATGCAGAAAGACACACTTGCACAAAAACTACCCACACCTCCCAACAACCAGGCACTCTGTCTGTCTCGAGCTGACGTAAGGAAGACTCTTTCCAGGGTTAACCTACGCAAGGCTGCGGGTCCTGACAACATACCTGGCCGTGTACTGAGAGACTGCGCTGCACAGCTGATGGATGTCCTAACAGATATCTTAAACACCTCACTGAGCCAGACAGTTGTCCCCACATGACTCATATCCACCTCCATTACTCCAGTACCAAAGAAGTCCCCTGTGTCTTGTCTGAATGACTACTGTCCCATAGCACTGACTCCAATCATGATGAAGTCCTTTGAGAGGTTAGTTATGCACAACATCAAAACAAGCCTTCCCAACACACTCGATCCGCTCCAGTTTGCATACCATCCAAACCGCTCCACAGACGATGCCATCTCCACCCTCCACCTGGCTCTCACTCACTTAGAAAACAAAGACTCTTATGTTAGAATGCTGTTTATTGACTTCAGCTCAGCATTCAATACAATAATCCCACAACAGCTCATCAACAAACTAAACCTTCTGGGCCTTAACACCTCCCTTTGCAACTGGATCTTGGACTTTTTAACTGGAAGACCTCAGTCAGTCCTTGTCGGCCACAACTCCTCGAGACTACCACACTGAGCACAGGTGCCCCACAGAGATGTGTGCTTAGCCCGCTGCTCTTTACGCTGCTGACCCACGATTGCATAGCCAAGTTCAGCTCCAACCACATCACCAAGTTTGCAAATGACACAACAGTGGTAGGTCTCATCAGCAACAACGAAACAATGAAACACACTACAGAGAGGAAGTGGCACAGCTGGTAGAGGGTTGTGGTGCAAACAACCTGTCCCTCAATGTGAGTAAGACAAAGGAGGTTGTGATGGACTTCAGGAGGAACTCTGCTGACCAACCCCCACTGACCATTGACAGCTCGGCTGTGGAGAGAAACAGCAGCACCAAATTCCTGGGGGTGCACATCACGGAGGATCTCACCTGGACCACCAACACCACGTCACTCTCCAAGAAGGCACAACAGTGCCTACACTTTCTCCGCCGGCTGAAAAGGGCAAGTCTCCCTTTACCCATCCTCACCACATTCTACAGGGGAACCATTGAGAGTGTGCTGACCAGCTGCATCACTGTCTGGTGACCACAAGACCCTACAACGGACATTTTCCCTGCACGATGCTCAGGTAAAGCCACCAGTATCGAGAAGGACCCCACCCACCCCTCATATCACCTCTTCCAGCTTCCAGCTCGCTACAGGAGCATCAGAGCCTGCTCTGCAAGACTGCTCAACAGCATTTTTCCCCAGGCTGTGAGAGCCCTCAATTCCAACCACCTCACCCCCCTCTGAAATCCGGTAAAAAAAACAAAACAAAAGGTTTATATTTATGTTTATGTTGGTCCTGCGAGACACGACATGTAGCGTCCACACATGTAGCGGAATGACAATAAAGCTTGACCTTGAGTGGAAAGGCTACTGCTGGTATCTTCACGGTGGCCTACCCAGCTGGGGTTTGCAGAACTTAACAGTCTGTTGCTCTTCATGGGAGATTCCCCACAGGCAGGACATGCTGTCACAAGCTCAGGGTATCATTTGGCAGACTTCTGACTCGACGTTTGATGTAAGCTGCATTATGTGTCAGGTCCGAGGTCAGCCAAGACTCTTACGGTGCATTCACATGGGGCATCAGCGTCAACGCTTGACTGAAGGCGTGGCTGAAGTTTGGACTGACACCATGGTCATAGCAGCGTCAGCCAATTAAATTAGGCAGAAACACCAGATTCATTTAGCGTCTTCTGCAACCCCTTTCACGCCTGGTATCTCCAATATTAAATCCCAGTACATAAAAAGCGTTTGGTCATAAACGACCAGGTGATTGACCGCCGTAATAATGAGTTTTAAAATGTATCCT
>JAUMHP010039768.1:0-10080 GCA_032361065.1 Enteromius trimaculatus | reverse complement strand
AAGATTAAATGCCAAGGTGCACAAAACCTTTCACAATCGTTTGTTTTGGGTTGTCCTTGGTTTGGTGTGGTGATCAGCAGCCATGAGGGTCACAACAGTGTTTCTTTTTGCAATATTTAAAATATACATTATATTATCCAAAAGTAAGTATAGAAATATGCAGAACAAAAAAAAAGCTGAACAATAATCAAAAAAATTATTTTGTGTTTATAGAGTACATAGACATAAGATAAATTAACTGATCACTGATACTGTATCTCATACACCTAGTTCCTGTATATGACAGACAGGGGAAATTGTTTCATTTTCTATGTTCTTTCTATTTGTTTATTTGTGCTATTTCCTCTTTATGTTTTTTCAATGTGTGTAGGTGTCCAGGCACAGAAAATGAACAATTAAATCTAAAATAGCACTGCTGTAAAAATGAAATACACAGTCAAAACAAAATTTATTCAGGCAGCTTCAACATTTCTCAGATTATCACAGGTAAATTGCTATAGTTTACCATGCAATGCTTAATTTTGTTCAGTCTGTAAAAAGGTTGAATTAGCAATTAAAAAAAAAAAAAAAACCTTGTGGATCAATTCTTGTTAAAAATAAAAAGTAATTCAGTCAAGAGCAGTGAGTGATTTCTCTTCTTGATTTTCTTGGATTAGATGTTTGTTCATGGTTGACCAAATCAAACCAATCTAACAGCAAACAATTTTGAATCCAAATATTGTTGTCAGCTGATTGTCCTTAAAGGTAAAATTTTTGTAATAAAATATCAAAAAAATACTTGCACAGTATATATTTAATGCAGTTGTGTACGTTATCTCAAAAGTTCTGTAGGATTTGTAAATTCAGAGAAATTCCAGATTTAAACAATGAATCGTCCCTGTTCACTGTCGCCTATCAATGACGCAGTATCTGCACTATCCTTAGATTCCACCTGTGAATACTATGGCAACAACCGTGGACATAAGAAGGTATTGTAACAAACAACTAAATAAAAGTAGAGTAAATATCGGTGTGGAATTTCCGAAATGAAGAGAGCTTCGCAAAAACCTGGGCCGGGTTGCGGGAGCACCAGTCTAAGCAGGGACACGCAGACTTCCCTCTCCACAGACACTTCCTCCAGCTCTTCTGAGGGAATACCGAGACGTCGAGAGACATGGTCCCTCCAGTGTGTCCTAGGTCTTCCCCGGGGCCTCCTCCCGGTGGGACATGCCCGGAACACCTCTCTAGGGAGACGTCCAGGAGGCATCCAGAACAGATGCCCCAGCCACCTCAGCTGGCCTCTCTCGAAGTGGAGGAGCAGCGGGTCTACTCCAGGCTCTTTCCGAGTGACCAATCTCCTCACCCTATCTCTAAGGGAGCGCCCTGCCACCATACGGAGGAAACTCATTTCGGCCGCCTGTATCTGGGATCTTGTTCTTTCGGTCATGACTGAAAGCTCATGGCCATAGGTGAGAGTAGGAACGTAGATCGACCAGTAAATCGAGAGCTTCGCCTTGCAGCTTAGCTGCTGCTTCACCACGACAGACCGGTACATCGACCGCATTACTGCAGAAGTTGCCCCGATCCGTCTGCCCCAAGATACTTAAACCCCTCCACCTGAGGCAGGAACTCCCCACCAATCTGGAGGGGACAGGCCACCCTTTTCCTGCTGAGAACCATGGCCTCAGATTTAAAGGTGCTGATTCTCATGCCAACCGCTCCACACTCAGCTGTAAACTGCCCCAGTGCCCACTGTAACCAAGCGGAGGCGGAGCACATTGTCCACTCGGACTCAATGTCTCCAACCTCTCTCGGGATCTGGTAAAAGCCCTGCTGGAGGTGGAAGTTGAAGACCTCCCTGACAGAGGGCTCTGCTAAACGTTCCCAATGAGTCTGTCCAGCTTCCTCCCCTGCCAACATATCCAACTCACCACCAGGTGGTGATCAGTTGACAGTTCCGCCCCTTTCTTTACCCGAGTGTCCAAGACATACAGCCAGAGGTCAGATGAAACAACCACAAAGTTGATCAGCGACCTCCGCCCTAGGGTGCCCTGGTACCACGTGTACTGATGGGCACCCTTATGCTCGAACATGGTATTTGTTATGGACAAACTGTGACTAGCACAGAACTCCAACAACAGAACACCACTCAGGTTCAGATCAGGGTCGCCTTTCCTCCCAATCACACCCCTCCAGGTATCACTAGCATCGCCCACATGTTTATTAAAGTCCCCCAGTAGAATGACGGAGTCCCCAGTTGGAGTACTTTCTAGCACCCCTCCTAGAGACCCCAAGAAGGCCAGGTACTCTGCATTGTCATTCGGCCCATATGCACAAACAACAATGAGAGACCTATTCCTGACCAAAAGGGACCTCTCATTCACCGGGATGAACTCCAACACATGACCGCTAGGCTGAGGGGCTATGAGCAAGCACACACCAGCCCACTGACTCTCACTGCGAGCGACCCCAGAGTAGTGGAAAGTCCACCCCCTGTCGAGGAGTTGGGTTCCAGAGCCCAAGCCGTGCCCGACTATCTCTAGACGGTACCCCTCAACCTCCCGCACTAACTCAGGCTCCACCCCCTCTCCAAGAGCCTGGCTCCAGTGTGAGCCCCCGGCTGTGCCATACCGGGCGACGTCGCAGTTGTAATTGCTTTACCTTCCATAAGGATTTTTTTGTACTGTTCTTTGTCTGGCCTGTCACCTAGGACCCTTTTTGCCATGGGAGACTCCACCAGGGACATATAGCCACCGACAACATAGCTTCTAGCATCATTCAAGCACTCAAACCCCTCCACCATGGTAAGGTGGCGATCCAAGGAGGAGCTTTGCAGATACAATGACATAAAATACTGTTATTAAAAGTACATGTAAGTTAGTAAAAATGAATACATTACAGCCGTTTTTTTTTCACAAATGTTTACATATGATATTAGCTGTGAATAACCACCGCGTTATGGAGGATGATAAGAAATGTCTTTAGATTTTACAAAAAATGTTTGCTTACATTGCTTAAAATAGAGTTAAAAAAACTACAGTAGCAGCTGGACAGGTGACGGATACTGATTGGTGACGACACGCACTCTAACATCACGGGTTATCTGTGCCAAGACCTGCGGGCCGAAAAACATTTGTTATTGTGCCGTGCCATGTCGCGTTGTGCCAGGCTCACATGGAAACTCAACCGGAACTATGCCTGACAGTTTTAAGAACCATTCGGCCCAATAATGGAAAAGTGGCTGTAAAAAAAATTGTGAAAACAACCTTCCAATGTACCATGCTCCGTCATTGTGTCATCGAACTTCGCCTCTGTTTTTGTTTTGAAAATGCGCCCTCTAGTGGTGAAAACTTACCTTACCTTTGACTGTGAATCTACCTAGATAAAGGGTGAATGTTTGCTGTAAAGCAAGCACTAAAGATAGCAATGTCCACTTGTTTTTAACTCACATTCTCACACACTCAGTCTGCACTGGTTCAGTGTATCCTTAGCCACTTTCCTATTCATTTTAAGTATTCCCATTGACATATGCAGTAAAATAACTTATTTTAGTTTTATTTATTTGGAGTGCAATGATTTTTCAAGCTAATAATTCTCACAGATTACTTTGCAGCTATATATTACCTGCTTTTCAAGGTCCAATTCATTTTAGTACAATATGACAAATCAGGTTATTGTTTTTTATTTATTTACGTCTTTAGGTCAGGTTAAACTTTTATGTGTGTGATCCTCTTCTCCACATCTCACTTATAATCAACATCCTTTAAAACCTATAGCTTTAACCACACTGTCCTGATTTTAATGTGGAGTCTGTATGTGTGGTCTCAGAAAGAAATATGTATTTAATTAATATGTTGTAACAATGACATGGTTGAACAGTTTTAAAGAAACACTTTAATGTTCTAAACTCTAAAGTATATTAGGAGGTAAATTTGAAGGTTTACACATGAATTGTCTCCATCTGCTGGTCACTTTCAATATTCCTCAAAGTAATTTACTTGTAAGGCAAATATTGAAAACAAATATTTACTTGAAATTCATTTAATCTTCTTGTTAAATCGTGGTGGTGATGATGCTGTTCATTACTATTTCTATGCATCAATACAGTGTTATTTAGCAGTAACAATATTATTATAAACATGAACAAGAAAACAGCACAAAAGAGGGAATATTTTTAATAGATTTTAATCAAAGGAATTTACCAGGTTAAAACTTAAACTGTAATTTACTAATTTGTAATCATGGAACAACTTGCACAGCTTTGCAGTGT
Organism: Enteromius trimaculatus; assembly: GCA_032361065.1. Lineage (NCBI taxonomy): Eukaryota > Metazoa > Chordata > Actinopteri > Cypriniformes > Cyprinidae > Enteromius > Enteromius trimaculatus. The sequence continues at coordinate 5,831 of JAUMHP010039768.1, read as the reverse complement.
CGCAAGCCCTTACATAAATCATTTTATTAAAAGTTCTGATTAAACAAATATGAAATGCACAAGTTGATTAACTATTACACTGAGGTTGTTTGTTTTTATGTCATGCTTTTATATGGATTATTTAATGGTTTGTATTTTTATTATTTCACTGTCGTTATTTGTTTCTAGCCTCTCTTTACTTATGTGAAGTGGTTGCTAGGCATTCATTAGATTATTGGGACAGCTCAATGAAGCCAATGTAAAGTGTGATATAAATCATGTAGGTTGCGGGTTCGAGTTTCACTGCTGTGTGTGTGCTCTTGGATGGGTTGAACGCCGTGCACACCTTCCAGATATAGGACACCGCCAGACTAGACAACACAGCACTTCCTTTCCTATTTTTTTTCTCTTTTCTTTTTCCTGTTCTTTTCCCTTTTCTTTGCCCATTTCTTTTTCCTTTTCTTTTTCTAATTCTATTTCTTTTTCCTTTTCCTTTTCCTTTTCTTTTTCTATTTCTTTTTCCTTTTCTTTTTCCTTTTCCTTTTCTTTTTCTATTTCTTTTTCCTTTTCTATTTCTATTTCTTTTTCCTTTTCTTTTTCTATTTCTATTTCTTTTTCCTTTTCTTTTTCTATTTCTATTTCCTTTTCCTTTTCCTTTTCTATTTTTATTTCTTTTTCCTTATCCTTTCCCTTTTCTATTTCTATTTCTTTTTCCTTTTCTTTTTCTTTTTCTTTTTCTTTTTCTTTTTCTTTTTCTTTTTCCTTTTCCTTTTCCTTTACTTTCTGTATCTCTTCAACATTCTCCCTCAAGGTATTTATGAGACCGGACACATTCTCACTGCAGACAAATTGATTTTTTGCAACATTTTCTGCTTCCTTCATCAGATCTTCCATTGCTTTTATCACAGGCTCCCAGTGGATGAAGCTTTGAGCTTGTTTCTCCATTTCAGTGACTTTTCCACATATAATATTCAGAAGGAACACAATTCTCCTGACTAGTTCCTGGATATCAGATGTGAACTGTAGATTCTGCTTCAATTCTTCAATTTCCTTGTCTCTCTCATTTTCAGCTTCCCTGAGTGCATATGTAGCCTTAACCATTTCACTGGTTCCCTCAATCAACTGTAATATACCTAGTAGAAAGCAAGAATCATTATCAGCCACAGATATTGGTTAGTTGTGCTTGTTAAGATGATAATAAAAAGTTATAGTGTATCAAGAAGTATTCATCACCAGGAATCCATCCGATAAGTGGTATAGCAGTCAATACTGCTCCTGTAATCGTTACACGTGTAGCTGTGTCATGTCTAGCTCTCTGTTTGTGTATTTCTTTAGATTTATCGGAGGCATTTTCTGTGCTCTGCTGTTCAGCATTTCCTTTTTCTTTATTTAGTTGCTCTATTAATTGTGCCAAATTGTTTTGTCTTTCTTCAATCATTGTTCTTGATTTTTTCACGCACTGATCAGCATGCTCTATATACTTCTTCATTTGTTCATAATTGGGGTGAGTTGTTGGACAAACTTGTTCATCCAAGAGTGATTTGCAGGTGTTACAGATAGAGACGATTCCCTCATTTAGATGCAAAACAACAGTCTCCATAGTTGGCACATCCAAAACACTAGAATTTTGAAGGAAAGAGAAAAGTATTTCATTTGTAATTTACAAAGTGATATCCATACTAAATCATTATTCACATTTCATAACAGCAATACAAATTAAATTCAGAGTAGGTTTAGGGTTAGTAATATACGTTGACATATAGTATATTCACGTGAATAAATAATGTACAATTTCCTAAATTCATTTTTGTGTTTTACATTTACGTACATCACAAAACTACTCAAAAATATTAGAAAAAAAAAAAAAAAGTTTGGATTGGACTGGAAATAATAAACTTTAACCTTCTGCAAACATACCTGAAAATGATGCAGATTTTATCTTGCAGTTTCTTTCTTGTTAAATGTATGCTTCTTCATTCGTTTGGATGAAGTCTGTTTGGGATGGACTCTTTTTATACTCTGCATTTAGAAATACCCTCAGGAAAATCCCCTAGAAATCCTTCATGGAAGAAGGGACAGGGTTATGAAGGCTGGGCAGAGTCAGAGCAGAGAAATAGGCTGGAGTTTGGGGGCTTAAGGCAATAATCAGAGTCCAGGTAAACAATCCAAGGTCAGGGCTTGCAGCAAACAATCAGAATAAACAGAGAAACTGTCCAAGACTAAAGGGGTCATATGATGTGATTTTAAATTTTACTTTCTCTTTGGAGTGTTACAAGCTATCAGTGCACAGGTAAGATCCAAGTTGCAAAGAATAAAGTTTCAAAACCAAAGAGATATTCTTTATAAAAGTTATGACATGTCCACCCTCCAGTGTGTTCTGGACGTGCTGTGTGTTGTTGTGAAAGTGAAACTACTTTCTTTGCGCTTCCAAAAGAGGACATAACTAGAAACCAGTGGCCAATATTATTCCCAAAACTGTTCCAGAACAATTCACCACAAATATTAAAGTGTGTTCAGTGCATTTACCAAGTAAACCTATGCTGGCTGTGCACAGAGACTATAAAGTGGAGGAACTCTACCTCTGCAAGGACAGTCTGCCGCTTCTGACTCACAACCTTTAAATAAGTTATGTGTTCTTATTAAAAGAACCTGCTACTTACTGTCATGAGAGAGTCAGAGGCGTGCGGCAATGCTATGGCGTGCTATGGCAATCTCAATACGCTGTGCTAGACTGTTCAAAGAGACGGGTTAATATACTGACGCTAATGAGAGAGTGGGCGGAGATAACAGGCAACAGCTGTAGGGGAATGGTGTGTTCTGGGAGATTGAGTCCGTTGTATAACTGAGAGACCAGAGTGGAACGGAATGGTAGGAGTGCCCTCTAGCGGGGATTGGTGGCACTTTCGGTTATTTTTTGGTTATTGTTATTTTTTATAACAAATGTCATCACCAACTTTTTAAATAGTAACTGATTTAAATGACACTCAACACCTTAAAATTCACCTGGACACAACAAACTGACACACGCCTCTCGCTGCCAGACTGATATCCTCCAATCAAATCAAAGTCTGAAGCTAAAACATCAGACTCCATCACCATACTACTCAATTTTCAACACAAAAATATATCATCCTAAATCTACAGAAGTCCTGTACTCTATTCCAGACTTTACACACTGTATTTGCTGTATTAAATGTGTTTAAAATTAACTGGGTCCAATAAGTGAAGCTTACAATAACTGTCTTTTTGTGAAGTGTGAAGTGTGAAGTACTGTAACTTACTTTTTCTGAAGATTAATTAGAGGATAAGAAAGCTAAGGCTTACGATGTATAGAACAAAAAGTGATCACATGAAGAAAGAAAGCTTAAAGTTAAACTACCAGCAAGATTGAGAAATTATTCATATGTACAATATAATGAGCCCACATCCATTCACTAGTGTAGGATGTTTGTGTAAACACTGTGCTGAGGCTCCCTTTGCTGGACTGTTTGTGATATTTAGTCTGGTAATGCCTTTCAGGTGAATAAAACTAATATGTTGATATTCTTGTTTTCTCTTGATTGTAGTTTTACAGTTGAAAATACCAGTCACCAAAGTCACCAAGGTCACAAGACTGCTTTCTGGAGTTTTCTTTGTTCACTATCTGTTAATCCTTGCCTCAGTTACGCATTTGTGAGGCTTCACACTATTGAAGCAGAAATCAAAAGTTGTAATTAATACATTTTGCAAAATTAACAGTTTATTAGTGTTTATTTGACAAACATGACAAACTGAACATGCAAAAATAAAATGCAATATGGTGGTGTTCTTGTTCTTGACGGAAAACATACCCTTGGAGAACTGTTTACACTGACAAATTAAATGAAAGCTTTTTTGTTGTTGTTGTTGGTTTTTCCCCCCCAAAATGATTGTGTATAATTTAGCAAATATACAAGAATAAGGCATATATGCAACTGTTAAAATATTGTGTTACTGGGCAAACCCACTGCATTTCTATATGCATACTGTGATGAATCGCTCAAGTTGTTCGGATCCATTTGCAGGCTTTTAATAGAATAGTCAAGCAGGCAGAGGTCGGTACACAGGTAATCAGAGATATCAGAAACAGGCAGTAATCACGGTTGAGAAACAGGCAGAATAGCTCAGGGCGGGCAGCAAGAATCAATAGTCCAAGAACAAATTCAACAGGAATAAACGCTCAGAATTAATACCAGGGGCATTCACTACTTCGCGTCGATCTAGCGTGCAGTCACTGTTTATATAGGGCAAATAATGCCGAACACATGGGGGTTGAATCAGGGTAAAAGAAGTGGGTAAAAGAAGTCCGGGTAGGAAGTTCCCGCTGCTGTGAACCGGAGAGAGCCACGGAGGTGTGACTTGTGACACATACATCGCTTTGCAAACACATCGAATGTTATTGGCCAGGACAGTACAATCTGATGTTTAAAATGTATTGATTCTAACAGAAAAGAAACACTTTAATGTTCTGGACTCTAAAGTATAAATGTAGGGAGGTAAATGTATAGTAATTGACAACTTGTAGCACCTGCATGTTAAAGCGACACTTTTAAAGTTCTGTGTACAAACAGTAACATACATCTCCATCTGCTGGTCACTTTAAATATTCATCAAAGAGATTTACTTATAATTGCTTGTAATGTCATGGTGGTGGTGATGCTATTTGTTATTAGTAGTAGAATTAACTAATTATAATATAATTATAATTTTTTATACATTTGTCTGCTCTGTGTGTTCACTTGGATGGGTTGAACGCCGAGCACAAATTCCAAATATGGAACAACATATCTGGCAACATGTCACATCCTTTTCCTTTTCCTTTTCGTTTTCTGTTTCTTTTACCTTTCCTTTCTGTACAACATTCTCCCTCGAAGTATTAATGAGACCTGATATATTTTTACTGTCAACAAGTGGAATTCCCTTTTTATTTTTATTTTCGTTTTCTTTTTCCTTTTCTTTTAGAATTTCTCCAACATTCTCCGATATTTTATGTTTTTCTCCAACATTCTCAGATATTTCAGGTATTTTATTCTTTTGTCCAACATTCTCGGATATTTCATGTTTTTCTTCAACATTCTCTGAGATTTTAGTTATTTCTCCAACATTCTCCGATATTTCATGTTTTTCTTCAACATTCTCCGATATTTTATTCTTTTGTCCAACATTCTCAGATATTTCAGGTATTTCTCCAACATTCTCAGATATTTCATGTTTTTTTTCAACATTCTCCAATATTTTAGGCATTTCTCCAACATTCTCCGACATTTCACGTTTTTCTCCAACATTCTCAGATATTTTAGGTATTTCTCCAACATTCTCTGATATTTCATGTTTTTCTTCAACATTCTCCATGGAAGTACTTATGACGCGTGATACATTCTCACAGTAGAGTTGTTTTCCCTTATTTTTTTCATTTTCCTTTTCTTTCCATATTTCTCCAACATTCTCTGGTATTTTCCATGTTTCTCCAATATTCTCAGATATTTTCCATATTTCTTCAACATTCTCCCTCAAAGTATTTATGAGACCTGATACATTCTCACTGCAGACAAGTTGATATTTTACAAGTTTTTCTGCTTCCTTTATCAGATCTTCCATGGCCTTTATCACAGGCTCCCAATGGATGAAGCTTTGAGCTTGTTTCTCCATTTCAGTGACTTTTCTACGTATAATATTCAGAAGGCACACGGCTCTGCTGACTACATCCTGGATATCAGATGTGAACTGTAGATTCTGCTTCAATTCTTCAATCTCTTTGTCTCTCTCATTTTCAGCTTCCCTGAGTGCATTTGAAGCCTTAACCATTTCACTGGCTCCCACAGCCAACATTATTA
>JAUMHP010039767.1:0-10080 GCA_032361065.1 Enteromius trimaculatus | reverse complement strand
TTGATAATGTTCAGTGCTTTGCTACAATCTGTATTGTTAAAAGCGCTATATAAATAAAAGTGACTTGACTTGACTTCTTTACATGGCTCCAATTCACCATTTCATATCAACAAGATTCCAAAAATGTGCGGGCTGATGCACTGTCCCATCTCCTTAGAGTCAACAAGGATCAAGAAACCATTAAAACCATCATCCCCAAAAATCTCTTTATCAGTCCCATTCAGGGGATTCACCCTTCAGCTGCCTCCGAGCCAGCCCCTGAATTCCAGCCGGACTGCCCCCAACGTCTCCGGTTTGTACCCCACGCAGAAAGAATTCCATTAAGGGTTTGCCCACAGCATTTGAAAAAGCAAACCTCCTCTTTGATCAGATTTTCTGACCATACAGCTTCCCGAAGATATGGTTTCAGATCGAGGGTTTGGAGGTCGTTCTTCAAAGTCCTAGGTGTAAGCCTGACTTCAGGGTCCTGTAAGACCTCATATAGCAGTGAAGAGACAAGACTCAAAATGACAACATTTCAGCAGAACCATTTCAAAACTGATCAATGAACATCCTCGGACGCCGAGTGTCTGGACTTGTGTCCTGGTCTTTCTCTCTTGGTACTTAAAACTGCCAAGGAATCAGAACAGAACAGGGGACGTGTTGTCAAGAGACATTCAAACCACAGATGGCCAGTGCATTTTAACCACACACCCAGCGTAAATTCACGAGCATCTGATTAACATGCTGGGAAAAGTCTTTTGAGTCATGAACAAAGAGACTTTGGAATATGTGTGCAATCTTTGTTAAAAGGGACAATAATTTAGCTTATTGCTACTAAAGCAAAACTATATGTAGGCTCACAAATAATTTCTTATATGTATGCTATATGGTGTGGTATTTATGATACTGAGTTATCACGTTATCTATGTATATCACATATTGGTGTTATTTGGTAAATTAAGTTTAGTCGCTACTTTATGTATGATGTATAGTTGTGTTAGATAAGTAATGAAAGCTTGAAATACTGGTAACTCCATGGTGGGAATGAATGTCTGATATTTCAGATCGGACAGAAGTTATAAACTTTATAAACGTATCTACCAAAATTCTAAAACATTCCTTTGCAGACCTTGGGTTAATGTAAGTTCATTTATACACGACAAAGAACCACTCAGGGCAAAGACCTGCCCTGTAGACCCGAACTGATTGGAAGACCCCACTCGTGGTAACACAAATACCTTCCTTTCTCACTGATGGTGCAACGATGGTGCAAATACCTTCCTTTCTCACTGATGGTGCAACTGAAAGTTAACGATAAGCTAAAGGAACCATGGTTATATTTATAACCTGGAGACGTTCCTTTTCGGGAACTCGAGCTGCATCATAACGCTTTGGGAATGAGATGCCCACGCCGCCAGAGTTCCAAGTCCCTGACCTGTGTCTCAATACCAGGATGAGAGAACGTCTCGGTTACGTATTGTAACCCTCGTTCCCTGAAGAAGGGAAGAGAGACATCACATCGGTGACCGACGAATAGGAATCTCGCTTTGAAATGCCAAAACAACTCTGCATGCATGCAAACACGCCAGTGATTTTCATTGGCATACACTGATTAGGATCAGCTGAACCCAATTGCAACGCGAGTATAAGTAGGTCAGCCGATCTAGCGTTCATTAGGTCTTTGCTGAGGAGCCGAGCCGGTGTTACAGCCCCCTAGCGGCAGTACAGCCCCTATGGCGACGGGACATGATGTCTCCTTTAACACGAAGGCTATAAAACCTAGTGAACGTGTTAGGGGTCGCCCAACCCGCAGCTCTGCAGATGTCAGCAAGCTAGGCGCCACATGCTAACACCCAGGACGAAGCTACACTTCTAGTTGAGTGAGCACATACACTGAGGGGACAGGGCACACCCTGAGCTTGGTAAGCCAGGGTGATGGCATCCACTATCCAGTGGGCCATCCTCTGCTTAGAGACAGCATCCCCCTTCTGCCGACCTCCGTGACAGACAAAGAGTTGGTCTGAGGTCCTGAAGCTCTGTGTCCTGTCAACGTAGCATCTAAGTGCTTGGACGGGACACAGCAACAGTAAGGTTGGGTCTGCCTCCTCCCAGGGCAGCGCTTGGAGGTTCACTACCTGATCTCGAAAGGGAGTGGTAGGAACCTTGGGCACATAGCTGGTCCGTGGCCTCAGAGTTACCTGGGAGTCCTTGGGCCCGAACTCGAGGCATGAATCGTTGACTGAAAATGCCTGCAGGTACCCTACCCTCTTGATGGAGGTCAGTGCGAGCAGGAGAAGACTTTTCATTGATAAAAACTTAAACTCGACTGTTGGCAAAGGCTCAAAGGGATCCTCTCTAAATGTTCTTAGCACATGAGAGAGGTCCCAAGAGGGTACAGTAGGGGGCCTAGGAGGATGTAACCTCCTGGCCCCCCTAAGTAACCTGATGATCAGCTCATGCTTACCCACAGACCTGCCATCGACAAGGTCATGGTTTGCAGCGATAGCAGCCACATAGACTTTAAGGGTGGAGGGAGATAGCCTTCGCTCCAACCCTTGCTGCAGAAAGAGAAGCACAACTCTGATTGTGCATCTTTGGGGGCTGTTCTCGTCGAGAAGGACACCAATCAACGAACAGGTTCCATTTCAGCGCGTAGACAGCTCTTGTAGAAGGTGCTCTCGCAGAAGAAATCATGTCAACTACCCCTTGGGGTAGGTCACTTCCAGGGTCCAGATGTCGAGTTTCCACAAATCTGGGCGTGGGTGCCATAGTGTGCCCCGTCTCTGAGTCAGTAGATCATTCCTCAGAAGAATCGGCCAAGGAGGGTCTGTCACGAGGAGCATGAGTTCGGGGAACCAAGTGGCCAGTAGGGGGCTACCAGCAAGACTTGCTCCTCGTCCTCCCTGACCTTGCACAGGAGCTGCGCAAGAAGGCTTACTGGGGGAAACGCATACTTGCGTAGCCCCTGAGGCCAGCTGTGTGCCAGGTTTTTGGAGAGGCAAACAGGTCCACCTGTGCCACAACAAACTGCTCCCATATCAACTGGACCGTCAAGGGATGGAGTCTCCATTCTCCATGAAGCGCTTGGGCTCGAGACAGGTCGTCGGCGGTCTGGTTGTAAACACCTGGAATATAAATGGCACGAAGCAACCTCAGATGTTTCTGACTCCATAGAATGAGGTGGTGGGCGAGCTGTGACATGCAACGGGAGCATAGACCACCTTGATGGTTGATGTATGCAATGGTCGATGTGTTGTCCGTACGGACCAGAACGTGAACCAGAAGCTCTGAGACTGCATGCCCATTGTACGTGGTTACCCACCCTGTGGTGGAGGCATCTGTGAACACCACAGAATGCCTGAACCTGTTCCAAGGGTTCTCCTGCCCGAAGAAACATTAGATCTGACTACGGGGAAAAGGCAAGGTGACAGACTGGAGCCACTTGGACCACAGCGAGCCACGCTTCCACGCCCATCTCGGGACTCGATCGTGAAGCCAATGCTGAAGCGGTCTCATATGGAGCAGCCCCAATGAAACTATCGCTGAAGCTGCTGCCATATGCCCCAGGAGCCTCTGAAATTGTTTCAGTGGGACCACCTTCCTGTCCTTGAACGTATTCAATCAGGCCAGCAGAGACTGAGCACGTTCCTCTGTGAGGCGTGCTGTCTGGAGACCAACTCCATAAAAGAGAAAAGAGATCCTCTGCACCGGACAGAGTTTGCTCTTCTCCAAGTTGACCCGAAGGCCCAACAGGCTGAGCTGTTGTAACACCAGGTCCTCGTGTTTGCACAACTGAGCTCTGGACTGTGCTAGTATCAGCCAGTCGTTGAGGTAGTTGAGAATACGAACCCCTTTCTCCCTCAGAGGAGTAAGGGCTGCCTCGGCTACTTTGGTGAACACACTGGCAGGGAGAGGGAGAGCCCGAAGGGCAGGACGCGGTACTGATATGTCTGACCTTCGAACACGAATTTCAGGAATGGCCTGTGTCGCAGAAGGTTTGAGACATGAAAGTACACATCCTTCAGGTCGATTGCTGCAAACCAATCCCGAGGACGGATGCATTTGAAAATGCATTTCGACGTCAACATCTTGAACGGAAGCCTGTGAAGAGCTCGATTCAAGACTCGCAGATCCAGGATCAGTCGTAACCCACCACCTTTCTTGGGCACTATTGAAGTATGGGCTGTAAAACCCTGTCCTCATATCAGACTGAGCCGGTCCGGCTCTATTGCTCTCTTTATCAGAAGAGTAGCAATCTCTGCGTGCAGGACAGGGGCATTGTCTGTATTCACCATCGTGAAGCGAATGCTCCTGAACCTGGGAGGATGCCGGTTCACTGAATCGCATATCGGAGATGGATAGTCCGGATGAGCCATTGAGACGGTCTGAGCCCAGCCCAGGCATCCAAGAACCGAGCAAGAGGCACCATCGAGACCACCGGGGTGCTGGTGGTAGGGCAGCGAGGGGGAACACAGGGGTCCTGTCCGAAAGTCTCTGAGTCAGTTCGGAGGGAGGCCTGCATGTTTGTGTATGTATGTGCATGTTACCTGCGTTCTGGCAGAAGTGAGGCTGGAAGTCCGTTGGTTCGTCCTCCCTACGCTCTGACTGCTGCCTGAAATGAGAGGAGAGTGAGTGTGTAACAAAAGCTCTTTTACAGGCCTGTCCCAGGGCACGTGCCGTAACCTTCGTCGCACAAAGCGTGAAGTCCGTCGCGGCACGAAGCTTGGAGAGAACTTCTGAGTCATGACCACCCTCATGCAGAGCCTTGCAACAACGCCATAGCGTGTACGGAGGACGCAGCATCTCCACAGGCTTTGTAAGCATCTTCGACCAGGGCCAACGACTGCTTACAGGCCCGGGAGGGGAGCGACGGGTTACCCTGCCAGGAGGTAGAAGTCTGAGGACACAGTTGTATCGCAACAGACCTCTCCACCTCGGGGACCCCCGTCTAGCCCTGAGCTGCGCCACCATTAAGGGGGGTGAAGGAGCATGAGCCGCTCGACCGCTTCCTGGCAGTGAAAGGTGCCTTCCATGTTTGAGTCAACTCATCATGCACATCCGGAAAGAAAGATACTGGAGTGGGTCCCTGCACGCTGGCACGAGCCACACCCAAATACCAATCATCCAGCCTTGAGGGTTCAGGAAATTGTGGAGGGTCCCACTCAATCGAATCTACTCGAGCAGGTGACACTCGTGCTTGCATCGTGGTCAAATTCCATACCACACCTAAATAAGGGATCCTCTGTACTGGAGAAAGCAAACTTCTCTTGGTGTTCAGTCTCAACCCCTTACTTTTCAGGTGAGCGAGGACTACATCTTAATGTTCGATCACTTCGCTCTCCAACTGAGATCTTATTAGCCAGTTGTTGGTGTAGTTTAGAATGCGAACCTGGCGGACGCCGGGGGCACTGGGTAAATAGGGGCAATGTAGGCCAAGGTGGAGACCTCTCTATCCCAGAGGGGCCTGCCCTCCGAAATACTGAGCCTCAGCTTCTTATGCTGGGCCCTCTTGTCCTTATCCAAGTACCCCTTGCCCACTAGCACTGATTTTGTGCAAATCAGCTTTGTGGGCAAGATAGGAGCCTTTAGATGCTGAGTTAGGGGGCAGATACCCAGCTAGCGTCTGTTCAACCCTTGGCATCGCTCTGTGTAACTGCAATCATTCAAACCCACCACATTACATGGTAGACTAACAGAAATGAAGATGCGGGCTGAGAAAAAAATTTCCCACGACTTACACATCTCGATGTGCAGATCAGGGAAAAAAGGCAGGCTTCTATATGTGGCTGAGCATGTAAGAAACACTCATTTAGTTGCTCTTACGTGCCTCAGTCTGTTTCTCTGCTGGCCAAAGATGTAATTTATCTACAGCACGAGAAACACCTTAACAACTCAGGTTACCTCAACAATTTTATTAAATGGAGGAGGCTCATTGACATTTTCTACATCCACCTCCTCGGAGGATGAATGAGTGTGTAATGTGAGTGTGCGGTGTTGATTTTGCTCCAGAGCGTGTTTCCTTAATCGCAGAGCGAATACATGATCTGGAGAGCAAAATCTCCATTTCCTCCTCCAAATCAGGCCGCGAGCCTCACGATCGCGAGCGCAGCTCTGCCTCGGCAGCCGCAGGACTCAAAAAGGCAAGATTCGCTTTTGAAAAGCCCCTCCTCAAAAAGGGCTTTCTGGGAGCGGAGCAATCGCAGCGGCAGACGCTCACAGTGAGGGCAAACAGACCCATCACAATCCGCCGGTGTGTGCTCCACTCCCAGGCAGGCCACGCAAAAAAAGTGTGAATCCCCAGCCGTAATATAACACTGTTTTTGCACTTTCTACTCAAGAGACATTTTACTTTTGGCAGAAGGACAAACACCTTTAAACTAGGACAGAACGACAGAGCGTGGTTCTGAATTTCAGAAAGGCTGACACCGGTCTTACCTCGCCTGCTTTTAAAACTTCCTGGTCTCTGACATTACCATTGGACTGATGGGATAGCAGATTCACATGGCGGTCACACTGAAGGCGTTCCCTAAAGCATTATGACGCAGCTCGAGAAAAGGAACCTCTGCTTAGTGAATTCTCTCTAGTCATGATTCTAGAACTAGTAGCAAGTACTTTGAACTTTAGTGGAAAAAATGCTTTTCACCCTTAGAACCGTGTGAATGTGTGTGTTTGAGTATTCCTAGGTTAGTCGTGTTATAGTAGAATAGTTTTGTAATTTTGTAAAGTCAAATATTGCCCAGACCTTAAACCTTCCCTGTTGTCATATAGGAAGAAAATACTAAAGTTTTGTACTGGTAAAATACACTACATTGTGCTAAACACTGGATGGATGGGTGTGTATTCCTTATTTCGAATCAAGATAATCATATTGACTCAAAACTTTGAGATTCATTTACCTATGTCACGGGTGCGAGGCGAGGAGACGTGCAGGTTCATATGCAGGCTGTTTATTTATAACCCAGAGCAGAACAGACAGGCTTAAGGTCGTTACCGGCAGACAGAAGTGGTGGAGGCAAAGCACGAGAATGGTCAGAGTCCAGGCATGGGTCAGTACACGGTAAACACAATTCAGATAGACACGGAAACAAAGAAACAAGGGAACACGGAGTGGCAAAACAACGGTTTGACAGTGCTAATGGACCGTGGAGACAGACAAACACAGGGGGGGTTTATACAAGTGAAAGTAGGTCAATGGGCGGAGCAAACAATCAGACACCTAGACAACAAACTAGTGGGCGGAGACATGAGTTCATTGATGAGAGTCCAAGAGTGAAAACAGACATAAAACACAGAGAGTTCGCTGGGCACTGAAGTGCCATCCCCTGATTTGGGTTGGCACTTCCAGCTGACTGTGACATAGCCCCCCCCCAAAGGGGCGGCTTCCAGATGCCCAGACTTGGGAGCCGGAGGAACTACCCACTAGGGCGGGGCAGACGGCGGAGAAGTCCACTTGAGAAATGGCAGCCAGGGCGGAGACCTCCTCCGGGGCGGAGCAGGCGGCAGTGACGACCACCGCGGCGGTGACGACCACGGGGGCGGAGCAGGCGGCGGAGAAGCCCAACGGGGTGGAGCAGGCGGCGGAGACATCCTTCGGGGTGGAGCAGGTGGCGGAGAAGCCCAACGGGGCGGAACAGGCGGCGGAGACGACCACCAGGGTGGATCAGGTGGCGGGAACGCCCACCTGGGCGAAACGGACAGCAAGGCCATTTTCCAGGGCGGAGCGGATGGCAGCAGAACCCCCCCTTGTTCGGCCAGGAAGTAACAGAGCCCTCTTGGGACCATCAGACTGACCTTGTGCCCTCGAGAACCAACCAGCCTTCAGTGAATGCGCCCTTCGAGACCGTCTAGGCTGTGACTGTGCCCTTTTTGACCGACTAGGCAGCGTTAATGCCTTCGAGGTCCCTACTGACTGTGACCGAGCCCCTTTGTAACCTACAGTCAGAGGTGACACCCTTCTAGACTGCCTAGAAGGTGAATACGCTCTTCGAGACCAGACAGGAATTGGATTCGCCCTCCGAGACCAGACAGGGAATGAATGCGGCCTTTGTGAACAGACAGGAAGTGGATACACCCTTTGAGGCCAGACCGAGAATGAATGCGCCCTTCGTGACCATACCAATGCTGACCTCAGCCTCCGAGACTGAGCCAACAGAAAAGATGCCCTTCCAGACCGACTGAAACCTGAAACCTGAAACCTCTGTGCCATACACCGGTTCTGGAGGTTCAGGCCATGGGACCTCAAAGGTCTCGTGGAGCTGGATCACGAACCAGGTCTGGCAGATCTGGCCACTCTGGTTCTGGATCACAGACTGGGTCTGGCGGATCCGGCCACTCTGGTTCTGGATCAGAGACGGGGTCTGGCGGATCCAGCCACCATGAGTCAGGGTCACAGGCCTTAGTTAACACGTCAAGCTGTGGAACCAGGACTGACTTAACTTGACATGACCCCTCATATCATGCTACGGGGCTCGTACTCATTTCTGACAGGCTTGACTAGCCTTCTGCAGCTTCGCAGGCTGCATAACTGGGATCGACTGGGTTGAGCACGGTCCCTCGTACCGTGTGACGGAAATCATGAGGGCCTTCGGTGTGGTTGACAGCTGACAATCTAAGTATCCAGACAGGACTGGAAACATACTCTTTGGCTGAGAAACCTGGACCAACAGTGCTTTATATGGCTTAAATGGCTTGCAATACTGTGACACCGGGATGGAGATCGCCATTTTGTGCTGTGTTTCTTGAGCGACCTCCATTTTGTGCGAGGGCGGCTTTACAGGAACAGACTGGGAAACTGTCTCAGAAACGGCCTGTGCCGGAACCCTGGTAATGTCCACAGCTTTCACAGTCTTTAATGTTTTATGCGCAGCTGGCTTGCCATATTCCTTACTCGCAACACTCATGCAGCAATCGGACGCCCCCTTGCGCTGTTTTCTCTCGCGATCAGCGTCCATCACAGGCTGCGCCTCCTCCTTGGCAGCCATCTTGAAGTGATGCGATTTTTGGGAAAGAAACAGGCAGAGCAGGAGCCTTGCACGGCGGTCCGGCGGAGCGTAGAGAACACGGGGAGGGCCCCCGCCGGATTGCCATGCGAGTGCCGATCCACGGATTACACTTGGTGCTCCCGATGCACCGATTGCTCTGATTATCACCGGGAGCGTGAATGTCCTCCTCCACCTCTCCACGGTGAAATGAGAACCACAGAACTCCAAAACAAAGTCTATAAGTTTGGCCAGTGGCCAATCGGGATCCTCTGCTGGTAGATCGCGCAGCAATCAGCGATCCAAACCCGACAGAAAGTACCCCTTGATTGTCTCCTCGTCAGCACGCATTAAATGAGAAACAGAAATAAAGTCACTCACGTACTCATTGATGTGGCGTCCGTGCTGATACAGAGTGTGCAGATATGTCTCAGGTGCCAGGTTATAATCCTGCCTGCGAGGAGAAAGAAAGTCTCTGGTGCTGCGCTGATAATAACAGCCACTGAGCCCTTGTCAGCGGTCCATTCTGTCACGGGAGCGAGGCGAGGAGACGTGCGGGTTCATATGCAAGCTGTTTATTTATAACCCAGAGCAGAACAGACAGGCTTAAGGTCGTTACCGGCAGACAGAAGTGGTGGAGGCAAAGCACGAGAATGGTCAGAGTCCAGGCATGGGTCAGTACACGGTAAACACAATTCAGATAGACACGGAAACAAAGAAACAAGGGAACACGGAGTGGCAAAACAACGGTTTGACAGTGCTAATGGACCGTGGAGACAGACAAACACAGGGGGGTTTTATACAAGTGAAAGTAGGTCAATGGGCGGAGTAAACAATCAGACACCTAGACAACAAACGAGTGGGCGGAGAGATGAGTTCATTGATGAGAGTCCAAGAGTGAAAACAGAAATAAAACACAGAGAGTTCGCTGGGCACTGAAGTGCCAGTAGTAATGGAGGGACTAGGAATGACAAAGTATTTATGGCCGTGATTTATTGTTTTATAACATTAATGAGGGGCAATAAAAATGGTCCAATAACCCAGACATCTGGACTGTACATCCCAGACACATCCTGTCATAAATTCCGGAATGTTAATTAGTGCGGCTGTAACAGAAAAC
>JAUMHP010039766.1:0-10084 GCA_032361065.1 Enteromius trimaculatus | reverse complement strand
TCTCTGCTAAAGTGTTCCCTGCAGTTAGTGTTTTCAGATGAGTACTAGCAACGTTTGATCATCTCAGAAACTTCATTGCCCATCTTTAGACAGTGTGTGAATGCGTGTGTGTGAATGTTTCGCGTTAAATCCTAGGTAGCTTTGTGTATAGTAGAATTAGCTTCAACAAATAAATTCATTTCTATTTTGAAAGTTCTATTTTGACCCCTTATAGACTAGTAGGTGTTTTTTTTTTTTGTTGTTGTTTTTTGAGGGAGGGGGCACACCAATACTATTCTGCTTAGGGCACCCATTTGACCCTGTGCAGGCACTGCCAGACTGTGGTGAAATACAAGTTGGGTAATACGACTAACATGAGGAGCCATTTGTTAAATCATGTGTACAAACTAATGGCAGTCAGTTAAGTACGATTTGAACCACGCTAAGGAACTTCCACTAAAGCCAACAAAGTTTTCTAGTCTATTCAAGAGAATGTTGTGGTCAGTAGTGTCACATGCAGCACAAAGATCCAATAACACTAACAAAGAGATACAACCATGATCAGATGATAAAAGCAACTAACTGGTAGTGGTGCTTGTTTATCATTTATTAATGAGCTGCAGGTTTCATGAATATTAATTACGTAGTATGCGTTCGCTCAAATTGATTTGCTGAAATCAAACCAGGGACACTAATAGGTGATCCAGCCAAAAGTTGAGTAATCCCAAAACAAATCTGTTATTTTGACAGGAAAATACAACAAAGAATATTGTTTACATGTAGCGCTGCATGTTATAAAAGACTCAGCTACACTGCGCATCCATTCAGATGGACTGAAAAATAAAAGAGCTAATAATATTATAATAAATTATAGTAACGCCACATTTTATTGTCAGTAACTATTAATTAGTTTGATTACTCGTTACTGAAAAAAAAAAACGTTGTTTATTTACAACACTGTTATTCCCATCACTGGTCCTTGGTGAAGCAAATTTCCTGTTAAGTGTGCATAAATAAGGGCTGAAATATACTGAAGAATCACAGAACAGGAATGAGTGAATATTTAGATGAACTCAATGGTGTCTAGCAAACAACATGTTACAGTATCATAAACTAGCCTGGGAAATGTCAATGCATCTTCATAAATTTGAAAGTAGTGTAGGCAGTATTCATCTGTAGTGTATGAGATATAGGGGTGTAACGATTCGCGTATCGTGTATCGAATGATTCATGGTCATTTTCCAAATAATAATGATCATCCCTATCCCTCTGTTAGTGGGGACTTGAGAGAGCAGTGCACGTGCGTGTCTAATTATTTAGTCATTTAGAATGCACTTTGTCAAGTGGAGCGATATAATTTCCTCATTATCTTCATCTGGGATGTTCTTGTGATAACGAACGCAACACGATGTGCATCAGCAGATGTCGGTGTTTTAATGTCATAAATATCTTTTTAATGTTGATTGCATAACTGTTGCAAATAAACATATATTTCATATGTTTTTAAAATATGCGAATATATAAAAACTAATATGTATACAACTTTTTTTTAATAAAAGGATTTCATGCAGTGCATCTGTCCCTTAACTAATCTGCTGACGCACACCACGAAGTGCGTTATCACAGGAACATCCCAGCTGAAGATAATGAGGAAATCACATCGCTCCACTTGTGGACAAGTGCATTCTAAATAACTAAATAATGACACTCACGTGCACTGCTCTCTCAAGTCCCCACTAACAAAGGGATGATCACTATGATTTGGAAAATGACCATAAATCGTTCGATACACGATACACAAATCGTTACACCCTTAATGAAATACCAGGAGAATAGTGATCTCAAATTAATAACCATTTTTCTTTGCTTTTTTTTTCAGAATCCTGATTTGAGGCTAAGGTAAGACATAAGAAATGATCTTGTTGTTGTTGTCAGGTTGTATATATGTATATACAGCATTTGTAATATATAATAGTCTAGGAACGTTCTCTCTCCCATCTTGTCACATATTAAAGCTTGGTCCTTTTTGATGCAGAGGGCACGTGCAGGTCCTTCATTGGTACTGGGAGTAATATTGTCATGATTAAATTCTATATTGGGTAATATTGGGGTGTGATCAACCTCACAACCTTGACAATCATTTGTCAAACACAAGATGTAACAGGCAGATACAACTACTGTCATAATTTATGCAAAAACTTTAATATTCCAAGTCTTCCAAAGCAAAACGATTGATTTGTGAATGAATATACAGTATGTGATCACAAAAAAAAAAAAAAAGCCAGTAAGTAAGGCACAAATGACCCTGAGACCCCACCAAAAACCAAAGAATGAAACAGCCGCCAAACAGGTGAGCGCCCAAAAGCTGCAAGGAAAAGAAATGCTGGGGCTGGAGGTATAGTAAGTGAGGATGGTTCCTGGGGTGAGACTATAGTTTTAGGGGCTAGAGACCAATGCTCTAAGGGATCAAGATCAGTGCTCTAAGGGGCCTAGATCAATGCTCTGAGGCCTGAAGCACCCCTAGCTGAGACCAATGCTCAAGGGGTTGGCAAGGATGCTTGTGGTCGCTGAAACCGACGCTCTGAGGGCTGAGACCAAGGCTCAAAAGGCTGGCAAGGGTGCTTGTGGTCACTGAGACCGGCACTCTAAAAGCTGAAACCAATGCTTAAGGGGCTGGCAAGTGTGCTTGTGGTCGCTGAGACCGGCGCTCAAAGGTGGCTGAGATAATACGTAAAAGGGGGCTTATGCCAGAACTCTAAAAAGACTTGAGACCAATAATCCAAAGGGGCGAAGACCAATACTCCAAGGGGCAGAGGCCAATACCCCGAGGGGCTAAGATTAATATTCTTAGGGGCTGGGCCCAATACTCTACGGGGCTGGGGCTGATGCTCGAATAGGCTGGGGCCGGTGCTTCCGAGGGAGCTGAGACCAGTGTTCTGGGGCTGGGATGGACTGGGCTAATACTAAGAGCGGTAGCAGCAGAGGTGGAAGGAGCGGCGGAAAGAGAAGTGAGGGCTGAAACAGGAGGGTTAGACACGGGGCGGGCTTGAGTAGCGGGAGCGCTGCCAATATAATGAGCCAGATAATAGAGGGGGAGAGGCAAAGTCCCGGGCGGCAGAGAGAGTCCTTGGCCGCTGACGGAGGCGGAGCCGGAGGGCCAGGATGTGCTGGATTGAGCTGCTGTCTGACGGTCTGCCAGGGGAGCAGGGGCTGGGGAGGTGAGATCAATTGATGCAGCTACATCTGGGGCTCTGCTTTGGCTAGCGGAGGGAGCGTCCCTGGGAGAGGATCGAGGCCGAGCTGGTGTGGAGACAGGTCAGAAGAGAGGTAGCAAAAGAAAAATAGAAGTAAGATATGTTTGGATAAGGAGGAGAAAAAAAAACCTCCCAGACTACCTTCTGAGGAAGGCAGTTTGAGATCAAGGAAAAAAATACCTCAGCAACAAGCACATAAAACAATCACAAGACATAACACTGAAACATGGGAGGGAGGGGGATGAGGAATAAGTCCAATGTAGGCAGACAGCCATCCAGTCTCGCAGCTGATGAGCACAAAACTCCAGACCCACCTACCCACACAGGGGGGTAAAGCACACAAAAGCGTTGGGTGGGGGGAAGGTTGAATGTCTGTAGCTGTTATGTGTGTGGTTTATGTGTGTGCCAATGATGTGTTTGCCTGGGAAGGCTATAACAGTTCATCCCAGGTGTCCT
The DNA here is from genome assembly GCA_032361065.1 of Enteromius trimaculatus. NCBI lineage: Eukaryota > Metazoa > Chordata > Actinopteri > Cypriniformes > Cyprinidae > Enteromius > Enteromius trimaculatus. The sequence continues at coordinate 6,395 of JAUMHP010039766.1, read as the reverse complement.
TGGAACAGGGATGAGGAATTCAGAGCATCTCGTTATCTTGCTATCCGGGGGAGTTGTTTTGTCTCCAGCAGCAGCTGAAAGAAGAGGGGAAAGCTGAAAGAGAAAAACGAACTTTCCCACTTTATCTACCAATTTCGCAGATATCTAATGTCCATCACAGGTCTCCAGGTCTGTCCAAATTCCGTTGCATAGCTGCTAGCTTCTCCGAGATGTTTTCCAATTTGCGATCCATAGCCACAGTCTGAGTGCTAACAGCTAGCATGTGCTTGTTCACCGTTTCAATCCAGCCGGCCAGCTTATTGGAGGTTAGACTGGTCGCTTTTAAAATCTGTCGAAATCCCAGGGCCCCACCTAGTACAATCAGCAGAATCCCTGTTATCAAAGTTCCGAATAGGTAGATATCTTCAACAGCCTCCAGAGACAGTGCGGCCAGGCCACTTCTCCCACCCTTCCATCATATACCCAGATGCAAACGTCCCCGCAGGACAAGTGGGTTCCCCCGAACCCAGGCTTCTCGTCGAGAAGATGGTGTCAATTGCGTTCAGAGACCAGTTGATCAAATCCATAATTCTTTTTTGTTTTTGAAGAGCAAGGCAAGAGAGTCTCAGAGATAGAACTCATAAGACAAGAGGAGCAGCAGAGAGAGATAAGGGAAGGAGAGGAAAAAGTTGCCACCGCCTTCGCCAAGAGCCAAAGTAGATGTGATGAGGCTGGCGAGGGTTGCGGGATCCTTTGTGGAGGCGGAGATCACAAACGGAGGTTGGGCGGGGTGCGCGCTGGTTGTTGCCTCATAGCTTTGTGGACTCTGGAGGAAGCCGCGGGCTCTCTTGGAGAGCAGGCCGGTGGAGCATTAGGGGTAGTGGCGGGAGCCGAGGAAGGATCTGTTTCCTCATAATCAGAGCTGGCTGAAGAGCTTCCATGATCTGACATGTTAGCAGTTTATCCAGAAACAAAGATAGGGATCCCAAACGAGGTGACTGGTGGGTAGAATCAGTAAAGGAAATGCCGGGGTATAGGCCAGTGCAGAAAAGGCCGGCATTTGGGGGCATTTTAATGGTGGCCTTATCGAATGCGACTTTAGATGCTCTAGATGATCGTCGCCCGGGAGTTTGGGGTTTTGGAGCTGATAGAGGAGTTTCTTAGCGGCGGAGATTATGTGTGGTGCGGGGTTTCCATTGGTAAATCTGCGAGTTTCAGGATAATTTCCTATGTGTTTCTGAAACGAAAATGAGCAGATGGTTTGTAGATATTGTCTAGGACTGGGGAGGTCGGTTGGGAGAGCAGGACTAGATTTATTATTAGGAAACTTATTAGTTTCATTTTTCGGTTGTCTTAGGAAACTACGAAGGTCGAGGTAAACGTGGCGTTTGAGGTTCTAATAGCCTTTAATGGGTATGATTTGCGTATTATTGTAATGAAGTTATGTTAGGAGGTAGCAATTATAACTTGATTGGCAATGCATGGTCAAGAATTGTGATGTGGTCACAGACCGATAAAAAATCCAGACGGACGGCGTCTTTAACTATGGTATCTAGTTCGAAGAGAGCTGGAGACGGAAGGTTCGGAGGTAATCTCAGAATTTGAGAGGCTGGGGTGAACCGTCACTTTCGTTAGAAACCCCCCCCGGCCTAAGGGGGGTGTTATTGAAGTTGGATATGATATGGGGTGGATGTTGTGGAAACGGAACAAACTGTCTTTTCTAGGTAGGGTAATCAGTATTTTTTTTTTTTTTTGAGGTTGATGCCAAGGAATTAAATTAATGATCTGGGGTTTTACCTGTGCTGCAGGCATGCCTGGATTCTGACTGCTTTAAGGTTTTAAAGGGAGATCAGCTGCTAGAGCTGGTTTTGAAGGGTTTTTTTTTGAATTTTTGAATTTATTTTAATTTAATTTATTTTGGTAGTCCTAATTTAACTTGGAAAAGTAATAGAGGAACCTAATTAACGCTAATAAATGGATGTAATAATATTGGATAGTGGAAGCTTAAATTATAAAAATGTATGAAATTTAAAGGGATTTGATAAATAATATTAAAGTAAACATACTTTTGTTTTGGAATCGTGAATTAGCGAATTGTGTGAGGAGAAGAAATCGTTCTTCTTTGTTGGATTATTATTTTTTTTTATTTTGTTTTTTATTTGTTTGCGTGGCGGGGTTAGACGAATCTTGCTGTTGATGTTGATCTTCTCTTGCTCGAGGAGAATGCAGAAAAGAATGAAAGATTCGGCTGTTAAAAGGATACGTGCTTCACGTTTGTGAATGCTAAGGATGCTACGAGGGCTTCATTGGGTGATGCGATCATTTTATTCGTTTGCGTGGCGGGGTTAGACAAATCTTGCACACCGAATCTCAGATAGATGTTAATCTGCCCTTTACTTGAGGCGAATGCGGAAACGAAGGAAAAATTCGGCTGTTAAAAGGGTACGTGCTTCACGTTTGTGAATGCTAAGGATGCTACGAGGCCTGTGCTGGGTGATGCGGTCGTTTGACGACTGGAGATCGGCGGGAGGATGACCTGGCTTGCGAGGGCTTTGATGTAGGTGAGTGGCAGATGGGATTTTTGTGGCCTTTTGTGTAAGACGCGGGCTCGGCTGGAGCCCCGGCTGCGGGGACGGCTGCTTGGAGGTAGGGAGAAGGGTGATCTGAGCTAGGAAATCCGTCCAAGCATCTGATTTGATCTGTTGCAATAATCCGGAAGCGAAGCGCGAAGATGGGGCTAGGCTTGAGATATGATAGGATAATAGAATGATTAGAATGAGGGAACCTTGGCACCCTCCTCCCGAAATGCGTTTCAGGAAACTATATTAAAACACGGCCCTCATCATTACATCTATAGATTTTTCTTAATTAAGTTTTAACTCATTGTTCATGTGCAGATTTCTTTGTTTTGTTTATGAATGTAAATGTTTCATTCATGAGTCTTTTTTCCACTTACAGAGCACCCAATCAAAGGAGGGACCCAGAAGATCCTTCAGTAGACGAAGACAGAGAAGATGCATATATTGGACATGCACCCTAAATCTAACAACTATTCTGTCACCATCTCTCTCGTCTTCTGTTCATACCACAAAAAACTATGACTCTATCTGAATGTAACTGCTGACAATATTTCTCCTTTTTTTTTATTTGCAGCTAATTGTTTTGTTGAATCATTTTATTTCCTTTTTAGTGAAAGGCAATAAAGTAAGATGTAAAAGCTGAGGGAAAAAGTTTTTTGGTTTGATTAACATTTTTCTTTATTAAAAAAGAAATTTACAATTTCCTGCATCACTGATGCCCAGTCTACCTAATGTGTCTCAACCCGTGACCCGTTGCTAAACCATTTTTGTGTGTTATCTGAAACTGGCTTATATGCTTTTTCTCAATATTGAAGGGTCAACCAGGTCCTGTTTATATATATTTTAGGTATCAAAAATAAATATATCACTGCAGTTAAACACTGAGAGAACAATTTCTTTTCAAAATCTAAACTATTCTTTGCTAAGGGGAAACATATTATATTTTTATTATAATATTTGATTGTATTGCAACAATTAGCATGTTGTTTATACTCAGCAGATTATGCTTTCATTCCGATTGGTCATTTTCTGTAAACAAATAATAATAAAAAAAGGTTTTATTTTTTTATTTATTTTTTTATTTATTAATCTGAACTCTGAAGTATTTTTTATTCATGAATGAATAGATTAAGCTCTTAAAAGACATATTAGCTAAGTATTTAAACACAGACAGATTTAATAATCAAAGATACCAATGACTCTGTGGACTGAAATACTAACACAGCCACTCAAAGCATTTTCCTTTAAAAATAAAATAAAAAATAAATATAATAACAAATCCCTCCCTGTCCACAGCTTCAGAAGCTTAAACATGTAGCAGATTTAATGTTTCTTTCAATTACTGCAAGTTGCTAGTCCCTGAAGCAGCAAAGCAATTCCACACTAGAACATGTTTGACCATAGACATGATCCTCTTTTTCAGAGGAATTAATATTTGTTTTACATCCGATGTGATTGGACCCCTATCCTGCAAACAATTTGACTAAATTTAGTTAAGCATTAATATTCCTTTCCTTCGGTGGATTTCAGGTTTGTCCAGTGTTGTCCTTGGGTCTTTTGCTACTTCCTGAATGGTCATGTCACAGGAAAGGTCAATGTTCTCTTGGAGGAATTTATAATTTTATAATTTTTTCAGCCATTTTTGGAAAGGTTTACAACTATGGCGTGATTTTTTCCATTAAAGATAAGACCTCTCGCTGTGGTTCTTTTTCTTCTGCAACATTACTGGAATTTCTTTCCAGCACCTTTGGCTTAGTGTGTTACTGGGCACGACCTATTTAACATAATTTAAGTGAATGTTTTGCAAATAACACATTTCGGGAGGAAGCGCTGTATGATTAATCTCAGCCGGCCCGCATTTCCTAATCAATCCCCTTGTTATCCGTCCCATTCTAAGTATAAATAAACCCATGTCCTTCACTTCCACATCTCGTCTTCGCGCATCCCTCCCCCACCCCTTCTCCTCCGCTCATCCTGCTCGCGCCTTCCTGGGGGGGCAGTCGGGGAACGAGCCGGACGCCGAACTCCGACCCTCGCTAGGGTTCAGACCATCAGGGCTCGGAGTCTAATGTTCCCCCGGCTCGCCCCCCGGACAGCACGCCAAATTTGCTTTATATAATTTTTAAGGGAGCGCGAACTCGTGAATATAATTTATATAGTTTAATATAATTTATCCTGCTGCTGAAATAGTTTTCATTTACGTGGTGATTTCATTTGAAGAGGTCATTCATCTAGTCCAGCTAAACCACACAATGAATACAATATTATGGATTTAGAAATACATTTCCACACAGTCACAGCTGGTACAACATCATGTTTTTAATAAATGTAATTTAAAACATTTATTTTATGTTAACTCAGAGTGCCTTTTGTTTTATGTTACTTCTAAAACTATTTGCTATGAAATATATACAAAATCAAAATAAATAAAATACCACAGCAAGCATGCTCCACATGCTTACCACATTTTTCCATTTCAGATTTACTATAATTTTACGTTTAGTCATTTAGCAGATGATTTTATCAAAGTAACTTACAAATGAGGACAATGGAAGCAATCAAAATCAACAAAAGAGCAATGATGTGCAAGTGCTATAAAAAAAGTCTCGGCTTAACATATTTTGATTGTCCACTTTAGACATTCTACCAGTGGCGATTTCTGTAAGACTGCAAGGGAAGCTCAGCTTCCCCTATAATGTCACAAAATTAATGGTCAAATTATGTACTATTGTATTAACATTTTATTGACTAAAAATGCGTTAGAAAACGTTCATCTCAAAGACGAGTTCGTTCAGAATCAATTAGATATTATGGCGGGCCGGAAGGTTCAAAAATAGGGCTTATGGCTTGTCACAGTAATTGACTAGGTTTTCCAGTGACAGGCCAGCGGTGCATCTGGCGACTCACTCTCCTCACGCAGCGGACCACTCACAACTTAACAGTTAATTTCCTCTCTCAACATGTATAATGACCGAATAATAGAATCAAAGAGATTTCTATAGGCTATATCTGTATTTTTGGTTGCCTATTTTATCCAAACCAACAATTCAGAAACATGTATGGTGTATTATTTTGTTTATTTTTCATTTACAATAATTTTAATAATGAGAAATAATTATTTCAAATTAATGCTTGGTTTCCTTGCTTTCACTAGGCTATATAGGATCAGTGCAAAACACATTTTACCTAAGGTGTTCCTTTACCCCAACTAGAAACTTTTATTTTTTTTTTTTTTTTTTTGTTACAAACCAGATTAGAAACCTTTTAGCAACTGGTACAATGGTCATTTCCTCTAAAAAAGCATAATTAAAAAAGATTTGAAATGTAATTATTGGACCAGGTTTTTATTTATTTATTTATTTAAAACATCTACTGTTCTCCCACAGTGTGTGAACTTGTCTGGTTTTGCATCCTAAGAAAAATCCATTTAACATCTCACAACTTAAGAAAAGTGTGATTCTGCCAGAAACCACTAGTATAAAATGAAAACAATTAACAATACTTTAATGTTGTTGGTTTTTTTGGGTTTTTTTTTTTTTTGCCAACAAGGCATTACAAATATAATTAGTAATCACTAAAAATTTAATTTTAAACATGCTATGCCAACAGGTCTTTTGGGTCTCTAAACAATGACAGCTTCACTGAGTCTTAGTGCCTCCAAGTAAACATCCAGGCCAAAGCATTGACATGACATCAGGGGGTTGATGTGTTCAATGATCACCAGCTGTACAGCCTCCTGAAGGGATGCAGGAGCCTCGGGAACTTCAACACCTCCACAATCCATGGCAGGAACAGGACCATCCCAATCCACTCCAAAGTCAGCAAAATTCATCTGTT